>VZTM01000639.1:3206-21513 GCA_013400555.1 Jacana jacana | reverse complement strand
GATATTCCGTGATTCTGTGATATTTTTCTCTTTTGACTTAGGCTTAACTTTTCTGTGGAGAATCAGCCCACCTTGTGTAGGGAAAGACTTTACTGAATGCTCGACTATCAGTATTTTCCCTCATAACGACTCTGATGTACTGAAAAACGTTAAACTTTTAAAATTATCCCAGTTCTTTTGTCACTCACAGCCCTATCACTGTATTTTTAAAAACGTAGGATAGCAAAACATCTCTAAATAGGAAATAATACTAGGAGCATCTTGGTCCTGTGGAGATGAGGTAGCTAGTGAATACCTTTCAGGGATGATTCTGCTGAAGCTGTAGAAAAGCACATTTGCCAGAACTTTCCTGTGGGAAAGTTTTTATTAGTCATCCAGACCATCTTCAAGGAAGCATTCAAGAAAGCAAAACTTCAAATTCCTTGAATGACCATGGCTCCAAGGCCTTATGTTTTGTAAACTTTAGTAGATTGCTCCCCTGTTTCCCAAATTACATAATGCTTGCTTTGTTTTCAGGGTGGAAAGCCCCACAAACATCGGAAGGATCGCCTGCAGGATCTAATCGATATAGGTTACGGTTATGATGAAACGGACCCTTTCATTGATAATTCCGAAGCGGTAAGTAAGCCTCATCAAAGCAGCAAGAAGAAATACGTCAGTGCATTGGCTTTTTTGATAAAAGGAAAGGTAAGGGGAAATACTTTGTGCCCATGTATAACTGTTATGGACCCAAGCAGCATACTACTTTGGGAATCCAACAAAGGATTGTATTTGTAGTCTTATTTAGATATCATCATGCACTACAAGAATGGACTTTGTCCAGTGACATTGGACAAATCAACAATGACTGGCTCTGAAAAAGAGGGAGCTAAAAGTCTGGGAAATGGAAGGTGAAAAGTTGTTGACAAGAGCAGGAAAGCACAGAAGTGAAGTGCGTTGCACAGCATATGTTATGTTGAACCTCCATTGGAATGTGGTAGTAGATCTGGGAAATGAGAAAACTTTGTAAAGGAGCTTCTGTGAATTCTGAGCTGTGAGTTTTATAGCATACAGATGCTGCAATGAATATTGTTCTTAAGAACTGTGTGAGGTACACAGCCTGCTGCAGAACTGATGCCTTGAGCAAAAGAAGTTTAGCTGTTGACCACCATGAGTAGCAGGCTGAGCTCATCTGTGTGTATTGTTAGTTTTTGAAGTGGGTCTGAAGGCACACTGAACGAGTTGTATGTGGGAAGCAAGTTTGCTGTAGGTGCTTATTGTAGCTTATATTTATTTGTCCCTTTTCTTGTTCAACTAAAATTTTAATCTAGATCTTGCCAATATTAAACTATCCTGTTTAATACTGTCCCTCAACTTTTGGTTGTGCTTCTGGAACGGTATTGGGGCCTAAGCATTGGTATGTCCTTTCCGGAGGTCAGATTCTGATCTTCAGCTCTGAAAAAAACCCTTGTGCTTCACTCCTGCTGAGAAGCCACTTGAGACTTTAACCTTATCTGGTTTCTCACCGTTGGTTAAATTCTCAGTTTTGAAATTGTATTATACAGGTTTTACCTTGTTTTGTTTTTTGTCTGGATTTATTGTGACCTGTCACAGATCTGATGGGCGATTCAGATAACTTTCAGTTCTCATAGTACAGGACTCTATCAAAGATGTGAGTTTAGCAGGGTTGAACACTCAATGGTGTATTAGTTATTCTCATACTGTGCCTCCTTCCAGTGCTGTTTTTTGTTACCAACAGCAGATCTATTGGATTTGCAGGAGCATTTACTTCTGATATCTTTTCCCAAACTCCTGACAAGAACATACAAAAGGCAGTTGTTAAATGACCAGATGGTTGCATCATGTGGTAGCCATGGAAGCTACTGGGGAGAATGTTGTATTCTCTAAAGATTGCTCTTCTGAGCAAATCATTATGCCTTGTGTCTGCATTACAAACACAGACCCATGAGAGGCTATCTCTGTTTTGCTGTTATCCCGATTTCCAAATAGGAAAGAATTAGAAATACAATATGCCAGCTGAAGAGTTGTTGTAGAGCTTTAGGGTCCTGTAACACAGGAGTTAAGTTCAACAAAACCTCTCATTCCATCTTGGATGCAAGTGGGAAGTATTCAGAAAGAAAGTCTATGTGTCTGGCTTGCTCATCTTCTGTATGGCTAGCTATTAAATCACCATGTACCCTGAGAAATGTCAGAGCCATGTCCAGCCTGGACTTAATTCCTTTTGGAAGATATACTTCCTTACACATGAAAAGCTATAATATTCTGGGCATAAACTCTTGAAAAATTAGCATAAGCACCTCTTGAATCATAGAATCATTCAGGTTGGAGAAGACTCTTGGGATTGAGTCCAACCATCATCCCTACTTTATGAAGCTGTCCCCTACATATCCCCCATACCACATCTAAATGACTCTTAATCAGGGATGCTCCAGAACTGGTGTCCTCTTGTCTCCCTCTTGGGAAAAAAAACCTGAAAGCTTCCTTAGAGTTTTAGTCCTTTTTCTCATTACAGGTGTGAAAGAAAGGCTAAGCTCTTTAGTACTGAAACAGATTTATTCCATAGCTTTAGAGATACTCTCCTTCTGAAAACAGATTTTGTGGTATTGCTATCAAATGCTGTCCAAAAATCAAACCAATAAAACTAAGCCTGTTTTTATCAGGCGTTCTGATTCCTTTGGATCCACTTCCAATTTAGTCCATCTAACATAGATGCATATATAACAAATGGCATAGGTAACGGAGCGTTTGGGTCCTCCAAGGATCCAGGATGGGCAGTTGTTCTGCTTGTTTTCTTGAGGGCAGGGATCAAGGTCAACTGCAAGGAATCTGCTAATGGCATGAATCTCTGGTAATGGATTTTTTGGGGGCAAGAGTACAGACAAATATAAGACATGCTTCTCTGGAGGAAGGTTTTTGCAAAGCACTGATAGAAGGAAGCTTCTCTTAAGCGAAGATACTTTTTCCTGTCAGACTCGTCAAAGGGCACTGGTGCTACCCAACATGTGGATATCGGCCTGGTTTGGTTGAACAACTTGCTGTTCTGATGACCTCTGACTATTTGGCTGGTTGAATAGCTTCTTGACAATGTAAGCTTTATACAGATAGCTGTTCCAGGGCAATGCAGCATTCTCTGAGCTTTCTACTATATAATATAGAAGAGGGATCTGAAGTAATACATGATGCATAGTGAAAAAGTATGCAGCTTCCTTGGAGTTAGTAAGACTCACACATCCAAGACGAAGACCAGCTAGCACTTTCCTGCAGGTTGGGTAGACAAATGTAGAGGAAGAAACATCCACTTAGAAATGTGTAAGCTGTGTTTTGTAGGAGTGATACCAGGTAGCCACACTGATAGGAACCGAAGCAAAACAGGAACACCAAGATCAATGGGAAGGATGCAGTTCGGTACTTTAAGCACCCAGGGCCATATGTCAGAATTTAACCCAGTCTGCTGTATTCATGGTTCCACAGCTGCCTTATAAGCACTAGTGTAAGAGCACTGTGCTGCTGAGAAGAGAAAACTAGTCTACCAGTGGTTTCTCATATGTGGAAAGTGTTTCCAAAACAGGTACTTCCACTTAAAAGTCAAACTTATTTTTCTGTAACTACATCTTGCTTCAAGACCTTGGACTGTCTTAAAAGACAGCTTTTCAATGATTGTATGTTGATTATGGTAATTCCAAATACATTAGTGAAAGAGTTGCTCTTTTCCTATCTGGGTTCCCTAGAATGCTTTCCATAATTTAAGGGTTTAGTCTTTGTAAAAACTTCGTGTCATGATATACAGTTTTCACATGTTTTCAGGAAAAAAAATGGCTTACTTAATCAATCTGGAATACAAGATTAAAGGTGTGATAGATTTAATATCCTCTTCTCTCCCACCCTGGCTTCCCCTCAAGAGTTCTTGCTGTTGTGACCTAAAACTTGGAGCTGATGGATTCCCAGTAAAAACATCCTGCTTAAGAAACCTGAATATCCAGGATGCTTTTCCCAGTGAAATTCTGGATAATGACATAGCTCAGTGTGGTGGTGGTCATAGAATCGTAGTATGGTTTGGGCCAGAAGGGACCTCTAGGGTCATCTAGTCCGACCTCCCTGCAGTCAGCAGAGACAGCCCCAACTAGACCAGGTTGCCCAGGGCCTCGTCAAGCCTTGCCTGGGCCTCGCAACCACCTCCCTGGGCAACCTGTTCCAGTGTGCTACCCTTAAAGAACCTCTTCCTAATATCCAACCTAAATCTGCTCTTCTGCAGCTTCAAGCCATTGCCCCTTACCCTGAGACTGTAGGCTTTTGTACACAGACCCTCCCCAGCCTTCCTGTAGGCCCCCTTCAGGTAGTGGAAGGCTGCTAGTAGGTCTCCCCAGAGCTTCCTCTTCTGCAGGCTGGACACCCTGGCTCCCTCAGCCTGTCCTCATAGCAAAGGTGCTCCAACCCCCTGATCATTTTTGTGGCCCTCCTCTTGACCCGCTCCATCAGGTCCGTGTCCTTCCTATACTGAGGGCTCCAGACCTGCACACAGCACTCCAGGTGAGGTCTCACCAGGGCAAAGCAAAGTGGCAGAATCACCTCTCTGGATCTGCTGGCAACGCACCTTTTGATGCAGCCTGAGATGTGATTGGCCTGCTGGGCTGCAAGAATCAAGGGTATCCCATCGGGGAATGGCAGAGCTCAGAGTGCTAACGGCAGTTTTCACTTTTTTGTGGGGTTCCGGGTGAGACGTTTTAAGACAACTCGATGTTGATCCTTCCTACTCAAAACAGCTGGTTTTATGCATAGCAATGGAGAGCAATGTTGTTGCTTGAGAGGATAAATGTCTCTTTAAAAAAAAAACAAAACAACAAACCCAAACCTATAAACTGGCCAATGTTAGAGGCATATATAGAAAAATGGTACAGAGGATATATTAAATATACTTTCACATTTAACATGGCTGCATTTTTCATGTGGAAAAAGCTGCCTTTGTAGAACTCTATCACAAGCCTTATCCACACTGAATATGAAGGGTGAATTAAAGCTGGTTTTTGAGAGATTCACTTAACTGTTTAAATGGCTATGGATTTGTGCGCTTATATTACTGCTGTCTGCCTTGTTCATTATCACTTTACCCAGTCTTGGAAGCCCTGTGGCTGGGGAATAGTGCTCACTTAGCTGAGTGCACCATGTCACCTTTAATAAAAGATGTCTTGCACGCTTCCCAGGTGTCTTCAGGGTAGATCTGCCAGTTGGCACCTGGCATGTCACATGTGTTTGAGTGAATACAAGGGCAAATTTCAATTAGTAGTTTCTCTTTGCTGTGTATCCTTCCTCACCCCAAGATAAATAAAGATGTAAAATGGAGTACCAAACAAATAAAGCAGACACCGTTCTGCTTGATGCAGAACAGACATGTTTAAACTATATACCCAGCAGTCTTCTAAGAACTGCTGTGATTAGAGGGACAAAGGTAGTTGAATTTACAGAACAAATCTCATATTTGTTAAAGCAACAGTAGTGTCCTCTTGTTCCTTCTGCAAAACGCATATCCTTTTTTAGGAAGGAGTAAGTAATTTCTTAGGTAATTTTTTTAGTCCTGTGTTCTGGCCAAGGTTTCAACCAGGTAATTTAGGCCTGTTCATGTATTTAATGACCTCAGTGGGACAGCTGGGAAACTGACAGTCTCAGCATCTACATAGATACTTGAAAAAAACCAAGACTTATATCTGGCCTTTGTACTCTTGTTTAAATTTGTGCACATCAAGAATGTGCTAAAATAATATAATTTAATTTTTTGAAGAGCATGCAATCACTTTTCAAAATAATCTGAGCTACCTAGGGATAGATCGTGGCCTAGGATCAACTGTTCTTCAGGAGTAAATGAATTTAAGCTGCACAAGGAATGTAAGTGTTTTGAAAAGATATTCAAACTGTGGTTATTAATACAGAGGGGGGTTTATAACATGTCAAAATAACATGTTTAATATGAGCATTTAAGTGTCGTACATGGTAAGTCTGCTCTTCATATTAAATGAATAGAAAAGGAAAGCGTAACTTTTTCTCCTACAGATTCTTCTAGTAATTCTGTAACATGAAACCTGTAAAGGCTAAGTAATACGTTGTATTTTTTTTTCCCAACTGAAATTTTCAGTATGGGGCAGAGCTCAATCTCTGAAAGAAGTGAGTTGAACAGATAAAGGTGGTCACGTGAGCGGTCATATGTTGTAACTTAGACTGCAATTTTTTCCAGGCTGTAACAATGTCATTTTACTGCAGTGGAGGTCACTTAATCTAATAGCCTGACTCTGGTGACTAGTGGAAGGGTATAAAAGTTGGTGGTCCCAGTGTGAACAAAGCAGAGCTGGGGAGAGACAGTTCTCTCAAGGTGCTCTGGTAGGCTGATAGATTACAATATCCTGATTACTAAACTTGGATTCTCCTAGGTGACTATCCTATTCTAGTCTACACCACCCTGAACTAGGTATTATGTCTTTATTTAGTAGTCTGTCACACTTTTTTTATGTTGTGCTTTGCCAGCTGTCCTTTGCCCCAGAGCTTAAGAAAAAAAAAAAGCAACAAAACAACTTGCCTATGCATTTTGGAAAAGGAAACTTCTTTACCATGGCAAAGCTCTTCCTGCTTGCTGTTTGGTACTGTCTTGGGTTAGAAAAGCAATGTATTATTCCCCCTTAACCTTCTTTGTTTTAACAGGATCTCATTCTATATTTTTCAGAAAAATTGTTCTGGGATAGTTGTTGTTTTGGGGTTGTTTGTTTGTTTGTTTGTTTGTTTGTTTTTAAACTTAAAGGATAGCAAAGCCAAAGAGTACATTTCAGTTATTTGTGTCTTTAAGAAGCATAGAGATCAACCAGCTATGAAGTAACTTGAAGTATGTAGTGAACTGTATGGAAATTCAGTCCATTTGACTGAAGCAACTATATTCAACATAACTACAGTAGCTTGTCTTTATACAGTGGGCTGATGATGGTCAAAATTAAACAGCCTCTCCCAGGTGGCTAGAGCCATCTCAAAAATTAACTAAGCAAGGAACAAAAAGATCCCTGCTTATCTTTTATCTAAATAATAACAGTTTCTCAAGAAATAATGTACAGGCTACGTTTCTTAAAACACTGGGATTGTTGTTTTCTGGAAGGGAGCTGAATGATGATCATGGTCCAAAATATATGAAACAAGAGTAGACAATATAAGATACTACTTTCTTTAATAGGCTCATTTCTGCTATTTCATATGCAGAAAAAGATAGTGCAAAGCAAGTCTTGAAACCTCTTATTTAAAAGTTAAAAGAGCCATGTTCCCTTTAACCGAGAGTCCTGAAAAAACTTCAAAATGAAGTTTAATCTTAGCTGTGGCCAATAGATAATCATACTAACATTTTCTGTTCTACTAGGACACTTAAAAAATAGTAAGTCCCCCTTTAAGGAGGGGGTACTAGGTTGTAGTCTGTAGGCCCCAGTTCTAGGTAACTTGAAAATAAAATGAAACATTGTCTTATACCTTGTTCAGTAGGCTGAGAACAAACCAAATTTGGTAGGGAAAAGTAAAACTCTCTAAAGGTTGAGGAGGACTGAATGTCAGAAAAGGTCTTTGAAAGTCTAAAACTCCCAGTCCTCAGCAGAAGCTGTTGAACATCAACTGGTAGGTTACACATCCACATCTTCCTGACCCTGTTTGCCTGCGGACTGCTAGAGGATAGTTTGTTCATCTGTATATTGAACAAGTTCTGCCTTTGTGATTGCCTTGTTCTTATGGATCTATGCCATATAGCATGTTGATCATTCTAATAATCTGTGATTCATGGCTTCCTTGCTTGTGGGCTGTCTTTAATCCTTACTTTTTCTTGTGTTCTACAGGGCTTCCTTTACTACTCTGCGGTCAGGTCTTTACTGTGTTTCCCTTCATTTGTTGTTGACTTATGATAATGGTCCCAGCTTTGACTGTGCTTTCTTCTTCAAACTTGGCAGTTACAGCATTCTTCTGTTTTGATCCTGCATTGCCCAAATCTCACCAATTCAGTTCACACCCTGTCAGCTCAAAAGGGAAATGTCTGCTCTGTCTATTAAGCACTGTGGATAATGATGTATTTTGTTTCTCTTTCATCTTCCTTGTACGTAATGAAGTTGGCTCTGAGAACTGTAGAACATCATCAAGTTTCTCTGAAATTCTGACCCAGCCTCCACTCTCAAGTTTGCTTTGCACCTCCAATGTTATGTTATTGTCCTGGTCTCTTAAGATGAATTACAAGTCCACAACTAAGTCACTTTGTTTTTACTTTGTCCAATTAATAAATTCTCCTGCTTTCTTGCTTTAGTCTTTCATATGATCTCAGGGTATTTCATAGAACCTGCTACCACTTTTCCTTTCTTTTTTTTGTGTTTATGTAATTGTTAAGCATTCCATTCCAGGAGATAAAAGATGATTTACAGAAACTTACAACTGCTTATTTAGATGAAATCCATATGGGTTTCTACTTCAGGCTCTTATACTTTAACAAGGAAGCTGGTTTACATTCCCTGTTTTCCTCTTCTGGATAACTCCTCGTCCTCTCTGAATCCTTTCGGTAGCCCAGACTTTTTGTTCTTAAACTGTTTTATCCTCAGTAAATTGTGTAGAGGGAAATAAAATAAGCTGGTATTTGATGCCCCACTTTGCACTGTCTGTGTGTTCCTTTCATATAGGTTATTTCAAGTCTTCGGTTAATGTTGTGGCAGTTAAAATTGCCTACTAATTTATTCAGCCTGTTGAATTCTGTCTTAACAGACATGCAGTGGAAGGCCTGCTGGTTCAAACTTCAAAGTAGCAAACAAGTTCTCATCTCAAGTATCTTAATTCTTAATCATTTGGCTGTGCTACTGATCGCTTATCGCTTGCAGCTGTAACTCAAAGTCAACTTTTTCTTCTGCCAGAGTGTGTACCTCTGAGGTGTTAAAATCCTACCCTTTCAGAAGGGCAGAAATTGATTCTTAGTCATTGCACTGTTATTGTGTCTCCCTGGTACTCCTGTAACACCTTGTAGGCCCTGTAAACGCTTCTTCCTTATCTTTGTTGGCAGATAGGCGTCTCAGGCAGTCTGTTTTTATGCTTCCAGACAGACTGTAGCTTCCAGAATTGCATTTGTTGCTCATTCAGTTCACTATCTTAACAATTTTCAGTATTGGAAAAAAAATAAGACTGGTTGTTCAAATTTGGAGTAGTTCATGACAACATTGTCCTTGTACTTAGTGATAATGGCATTGTCAAGGCAACCTTCCTTCAGTTCTGCAAACACTTCCATGGCTTGCTTTGCTGATACTTAGCATGAAGCTGGAATGAATTCGTTCAGCCTCCCAACCTTTTTGAGTGTTTGCTATTAACATATTTCCTAGAGATTAACAGTTTTCTGGTAATACTTGGGGGAGAATGACATTCTGAGGAAGCTGCTGGTCATGAAATAGTGAAATTCATGTCTTTCACCATACTTAATATTGACTGCTTTTACTACCTCTTTGGTTTTCAGTATTTTTGAGATACAGCTTTTAATTCTAACTTGGAAGTTCCTTCATAAATACTAAGTGCTTTTTAAAATAAAGTGTGTAGAAGAGTTTGAAACCTTTTGGGATTTAAAACTGTCTAAACGGAGTGAGGATATTGCTGACTTTAGATGAACCAAGTCCTGGCACTGTGGTATTTGTATAAGAGGCAGTGTCACATTAAACACCTAAAACTGAAAATGCTCTTGTGAGGTTTATGCCTGGGACAGCGTTTTTAACAAAAGAAAATTTCAGAGAGCTGTGTAAGAGAAGTAGGTTTTTAAGTGGGGTGCTGTGGTTAAAGCTGGTACTAAACGAAGCGTGTGCTGGAACACCTGAAAATATTAAGTGTACTTCAGAGATTGGTATTAATGAAAACCATGGTAGTCTTAATGAAATAAAGTATATAATCTGAGAAGTTTTTTCATACTGATCTTACAAAAAGATCTCTACTACCTTCAGTCCTAGTTCCTGGATATAACACCCAATTATGGAAGAATGTGATCAGTCTTCTTCCACTGATTGTTTAAACTGTTGCCTCTTGAAAATATATGGTGTAGGTTCTGGAAATAACTGTAGCTATCACTTAGGGATAACATAAAGGGCCTGTGACAAAATTGTGTGACTAACAGGTAATCTGAACAGCGCATTGTCTTGTAAAATTGAAGGGTATTCAATAAAAGTGTGAAACTTAACGTTTAAAATCAAGAGGCAGAGTTACTTTTTTACAATATTTGCTTTCAAACAGTGGTGTTTATGGTATGTCTGTAAGGCCTCATAGATGAAAACAAGTAATTCAGTATGTGCCTGTCTACTTCCTAGACAAAAACAACTAGTGAACAACCAAGTGAAGTTGCTCACAGGCAGGTGATGTATCATTGTTCATATGGCTAATGTATCTTGAAATAATGTGATATTCTCTCAGACTTGAATACAGAGGGGAAAAGTTTAAAAGTTCTTGGGCTTTTTTTTTTTCCTTGGGCCAGGAAGGAAGAAATGTCTCTGGCTATTCTCATTTTCTTCAGAAAGCAGTACTTTTAATGCTGCAATGCTGTTTTTTCTCTTGCAAAAAGGGTGGTACCTTGAAAGTAGAATGGTTATTCTGTGATATTAGCATTCTGTGCCTTTCCTAGTAAGTTTTCAATAGCATTACTATCCTGTTTCTATTCTAGTAAGCTGTGTTGTATAGTTGTGTATAATTTTTTCATGTATATAAGGACTGGTAATTTAACTACATACTCATTTCATTAATAAATGCTGATAAACTCTTCTTTTTCCTGCCCAGTATGATGAATTGGTTCCTGCATCCCTGACAACCAAATATGGAGGGTTTTACATCAACACTGGTACACTGCAGTTCCGCCAGGCATCTGATTCAGAGGATGAAGATTTTGCAGAAGACAAACACAGGCCACCTAAAGTGAGTGATCTTTATTATGCTTTTTAATACAGAACTTATAGCTAGGTGTGGACACTGGAAAATAGTTGATATGCTTAGAATGGCTCAGATAAAGAGGTTGAAAGCAGAATTATGCACAGCGCTGTTCTAATTGCGTTTTCTGTTTTGTCTCATGTATTATCATTTGGGAAATCACTTGGGATATCTGCAGGCTGTCCAGTCTTGTAAGACTAACCATCTGTTCAGGCAAGCTAACAAAGTTGTGTCCATCCGTCCTGAAGTGACAGATGATTGGGTAATTTGGCTTAAATTCTGTAGTGCTGCTACAAAATAACATGTAAAATATCTGTTAAAATAAACTCAGCACATAAGAATAACTATATTTTAAAGTATATATGCAATCTTCCCAAATAGTGTGCTCTTATGTACTTTGACAAGTTATGATCAATGCAAACATAATTGTTTGCATGTGGCATTTAGAAGTTCCATGCCATTACAGAAACTTCCTGCTTTCCAATGTCCTTTCCTGCTCTTTAATTCTTAAATTTAACATAGTTTTAAGGTTTCTTATATTGGATCTGGCTGGGATGGAGTTAACTTTCTTCATAGCAGCCGGTATGGTGCTGTGGTTTGGATTTGTGATTAAAATGCTGCTGGTAGCACACCAAAGTTTTGTCTGTTGCTAATGTTGGCACACTGAAGGCTTTTGTTTTCCGTACCCTCCACTAGTAGGTAAGCTAGGGATCAGCAAGAACCTGGGATGGGAGACAGCTGGTGGATTTGCCAAAAAGATATTTCATACTGTGTAACTTTATACTCAACAATGAAACTGTGGTAGCAGAAGATGATGGAGGGGGCGGGTTCAGTCTTTGAAGGTGGCCATTGCTTATAGTGTCTGGGCATCAGTCTGCCTGTACCTTGAGGTATTTTTCTGATGGAGAGCTCTAAATTCAGTAACTGTTTAAAAATAATAAATGATTGAGACTTGGCAGTAACTGCAGTTGCTGCTGGGAATCCAGTGGTACTTCTTGCCTTTACACATGTTGAGGTATTTTTCCTGGCCCTTGATTGGAAAGTGTAAGGAAAACAAAATGTTTTTTGCTGTAAAAGCCCTTTAGTTAGGGTGGGTGGAAAAATCACTGTCCTTTATTTGATTTCTGTATCTAGATAGCAAAGTTAAAAGAAAGTGAAGATCGTGGAATGAAGCGCAAGCGGAAAGATGAAGGGACAGAAAAGGAGAAGAAGCCTCGGAAAATGAAAGTTCCTAAGCAGTTGGGGTAGGTTTCCCTCTTTAGATGAACCCCCTGAATTGTATGTGATTTCACAATTGCATGCTCTAACAATATCTCAGCTATTCAGAATACTGCATTGTTAAACTATAATAGATTTTGAGTTTTGAATATGGGGGGTGTAAAGAAGGCCTACAGCTAATTTTTGTGCGTTAAAATTTTGAACAAGGAATAATAAGACAAGGGAAGGCAAATTACAGAAAAGAAATTTTGAGTTTGTGAATAGCATTATCTATCATTGTTCTACCAAAGTCTTTTATAGCATTAAGAGTTACATCTTCTAATGAAGAATTGTCTTCCCATCTCTTGGTTTCTCATCTGGAAACCTTTAAACATAGCTTAATTATTCTTTGTGTCTTGCTAACTGATTTTTCTGAAGTCTGAGGCTAGCATGGAAGGATTAAGGTCGTGGGTCTTTTAATAGGCCTTTTGAAAACTGCTGAAAGTTGTCTTATGAATATTCAAGTAGGTATTGAAAATTTACTGATGATGATTTTCATCAAGATGGTGGAAAATGGTTAGTTGTAGTAGTGTATGGATATTGAGTCTGCATGTAAAATTCCTTAGTAATGAAGAGAATGTTTTTAAATGCACATGGTATGTCTAAATTTAAAGTAACCTGCCACCATTCAGGAGTCTGTGAGGCAAGTTAAGGATTTTAGTAGCAGAGATCAGCCATTAGTTATACAACTGTGGCAAGTTCTCTGCAATTAAACTGATGAGTTAAAAGTAAATAACCTTTGCCTCAATGTGTACAAAACTTAGCAAAACAAATCAGTTTGAGAGCATGAAATCAAAAGTTTTACAGTAGTTGGTAGAATAGTCTGAAGATGGAATGACGAAGCACTTGCTGCTTCCCCTGGTAATTTTAAAAATTGTATTAAACACCCCGATTTTTGTTAAACCTTACTAAGGCCTCAAAAATCACATGCATTCTAATGAAAGATTTCTTTGCTCTGCAGAGTAATGGCCTTTAATTCCCACAAGTCTGAAAAGAAGAAAAAGAAACTGTATAAAGACTCACTTTCTCTGGCTGCCATGATCCGTAAATTTCAAAAGGAGAAGGAAGCCATGAGGAAGAAGGAATCTAGTCCAAAACCTCCAGTGACTGTTGCAACCTCTACCCCTAGTAAAATTCCTTCCTCCTCTCTCAGTGCAGGAAATGATATCTCTGACTTGAATCTCAGGATCAATGATCCTGTCCTCTCCATTTTTGGTAGCACAAATGAACCTGAGCTCCTGCCAGAAGCTGAAAGTACCCTGGAGATGCTGGGAGACATTGACTTTGACAAGTTGCTTGATGGCACTTCTGATGGCAGCCCGGTATCTGAGCTGTCAGGAGAAAATGGAAATGTCACTCAGGCAACCTACACCTCTCAGGTCATGACACCCAAGCAGGTGCCTGCCCTCCCAGAAGGTCTGCCTATGCTACTTGAAAAGCGCATTGGAGACCTTCGAACAGTAAGTATAAATTCATTGGTAAGGGATTGCATTCAAGAAGTTGGAGAGAATGAGGAAGAATAATTAGGGTCTAAGCTGTCATCCTTGAATTGCTGGCTGAAACTCAAAAAAATGCAGAACTGATCTTAATGTCAGTCTTCATGGTGGTACTTATACTCGGATGAAAATGGGCACAGAGACTATGCAGGTCAATTGTCAAAGCAGTGCTTGTTTCACAGTGGAAACAAGGTTTTTGAAGATAATCTCCTGTGTTCAATAACTTAAAATGTTTGTTTGGGTTTTTTCTGTAATGGAAATATCAGTGTTACTTTAACTTAAGAATTGTTAGTTTGTGAAATGGGTGGGTGATTCCTCGCTTTGAAGGATGAAACCTGAAAAATGGCTACAGCTTACAAATCTTAGTTTTTTGGCTTTGTAACATAAATGCTTGCCAGTTTCAAAGAAAACGAAACAACCCACAACACAGCAACACCAAAACCCACCACCCAACTAGAAAAAAAACAAAACTACAAAAAAAAAGTGAATCCAAAACCCAACTATAGAAGCGAGTATTTTCTTTTGGAAGGTTAGAATGAAATTCAAGCTCATCCAAATTAATGAAAAGTTTTAAATCCACAGATTACAAACATCCCAATAGCCTATTGAAAGGAATCAGAGCTATTAAAATATTATGTGTTCCGTATTCCAGTTTTGGATGTTATATTAAGTTGAGAATTAATTTGTTGTTTGGCCAGATTCCAATGTTAAAGCTTTTCCTTACTCAGAGTTAGTTTTAAAAAAGCAGTTCAAGTAAACAAAACCTTTTTGGGAAAATAAACAGTAGAAAGCTTGCTTTGCTACAGGTTAGTGTCATGATAAAAGATAGTGTTTGTTGTACCTGTAAATCTCTTATAGTGTCCTTAGTTATTAATCCTTAAGCTATATTTAGCTTGTTACATTTTAAAATATTTACTGAAGCGAGAGATTATTTTGTCTACTTCTGAATATTTAGGTTAATTTTACTATGAATCAACAAAAAGCTTCTAGTAAAACTGCAGAAGAACTGAATTAGGCCAAAAGTCAGGAAGTGTTAGTGGTCTGTCCCAAGTTCATGCTGCTTCCTGGTATAACAGGCCCCACCCAGTTGGAAGAAAGCTCTAATTCAGTGGCTCCTGGAAACCTAACTGTTCTGTCTCCTGCTTTTGATAATGTCTTCTGGAAGTTCTCTGCTGGCTGAGCAGAGCAAGTCTACCTATAAGCTTGGGGAAAAAATACTGTTGACTTGAAGACTGCACTTTCCTTACCTTCTGCAAATTGCAATCAACTGCACTATCGTTTGGGGAGAATGTATTCTAAGAAGCAGGAAAAAAGAAATCAGTTTTGTCAAATAATTACCAAGCTCACAGGTTTTGTGCTCTTTAGTTCAAGGAAAGCTAAGAAGTTTATAAAGCTGCAGGAAAAATCCTGTGTTCCACAAATGGAGTATGATATATCTAATTTTATTTTTTTAAAAAGAATAATTTAGAAAGCCACTTACTCAATACAAATAAAACTTTCTGACTTCCTCTTGTGGATTCACGTCTTCTATAAGCAGGCAATTCTAAACTACCATGACAGAAGACAATATTGTTCACAAAGTAATAAAATGGCTTTTTTTCTATTGTGAAGGTAACTGTCAGGATAATCTGTCTATAGGGGAGAAAAATAAAAAAAGGAAAAACCACAATTCAGTGTTAGCAATGCAGTTCTTGAATCTGCCAGTGCTGCACTCTCCAGAAGGCAGCAACACTGTTCAGTATGGTTGTGGAACACTGAAATCGCCTTCCAGGTCTGCCTGGGACGGAAATGTCAAAGCACATTTTTCCTTCCACTTTAAATAAACCAGAAGGTGATAACCCTTGTCTTAATTTTGCTTAAAAACACTAGATGTAAGACTTTAAACTTTTCAAATGTTTTTGTTTCCTATGCTTTGTAAACTTCTGTAACGTTT
Organism: Jacana jacana; assembly: GCA_013400555.1. Taxonomy (NCBI): domain Eukaryota; kingdom Metazoa; phylum Chordata; class Aves; order Charadriiformes; family Jacanidae; genus Jacana; species Jacana jacana. The sequence goes on along the minus strand of VZTM01000639.1, from coordinate 5,895 downwards.
CTTTTTTCTTTTCTTTTTTAACCGGGATAAATGCTTCAGTAATCGTGATGGTACCAGTCCCTCAGCAACTGAACCTGCAGTAGAAAGTAGTGAGCAGAGTGCAGGCCTCGTAGGAAGTTAAACTGTGGTATCAATGTTCATAACTGAAGCAGTAAAGCATTCAGACAATGGGTTACCTTATGGGTTCTGGTGGAGTATCAGGTGGCTGTTTGTGTAGTGTAGAGTGTGCAATTCCAGAAAATATTTTTCTTTCCAATTTCAATAGGTCAGTTACCAAGAACAGTGAGTGTTCCATAGTAATAAAGGAATTTTATCAAGTTAACGCTTCCATTTATTTCTAGGTTTCAGCTATGTTGTCACAAGTCACTAAAACTTTTTTAAGGCAGAATTAGATTTTAAATCTGAATATTCAGCCTTGTAACATGTTGGCTACCTCTGATGTTTGTCGGTCACTATAATGATGCTGCACTTGCCTGCTTTTCTGCATGCATATCCTTTTCCAGCTCCTTTAGATATTTGCTGTTTGGTCCCAGTGCTAGCATATAAGATAATAAGCCTCTAAAAGTGGGGTTTATTTCCTCTTCAATAAATCTGCAGAGTGGATAAACACAGATCTTACTGATTGTTGTAGAATGATGCAGGGATTTGGCATTCTGCTACAAGATGTCATTGTTAAGAATTGTTCATCAAGAATCTAGTTGATAAGGACAAAGATCAAGGGATTCTGCATAGGAATTCCTGTGAGATCAGTAGATGCTTCTAATTAAAGCAAGTATGTGTAGAAATAAGGCTGTCTTTTCTTTTTTTGTTTTTCCCCCAACCCCAGACAGACTCAGAGACCAGACAGAAATACTAGAGATAGTCTAAAGATGGTGAGAATGCTGGACAGGACTAGAAAAGAGGGATCAGGTATTCCTCTAGCATAGATAATCCCTCTGTAGAAATTGCAGTGAAGGATTGAGATGGATCGAAGATGGCTGGGAAGTTGTAACTGGGTGAAGCACATGAGAGGTGTAGAAAAATGGCCTTTCGTAAGTTGAGAGTAGAAATACATTTATGCTGTTGCCTGCTTGACTTGTAAAGCAATGCCCTTCTTTTTAAAGCAAACAGTGGTGGTGGCGTGTTGCTGCTGGTGAAATAATAAAACATGTCTATTTTCTTTCTTCCTTCATAGTTCTGGAAAAGATGAATGTGGTAACATCAGTCATCCAGGCAGATTGTAAATAGAATGATTGTTTGCCCTAGAGCAAGCCGCTTTTATTTGAGTGCAGTAACAATCCTCGCCTCTCTTTCTAAATGGCTGAGTGTAGTTTGGGTTTGTATATTTTTTTCCCAAGTAATATGGTTCTCTGGAAAATAAGGATGTGGTACAGCTGTAAAAGTAAAGATGCAAAAGTTGCTGGGATAAAATGCTCTGTTAACTCTTGAATACCCCTCATTGCTGTATTTTCAGGCCGCCAAGATGTTTGATGAAGAAGGCAGGAAGAAGTTTTTCACGCAAGACATGAATAATATTCTGCTGGAGTAAGTGCTTATCTGTACAACCTTCCCTTTTTGGAAAGGGGGTGAAAGGAAAAGTACAGAAGAGGAAATATTATTGAGGTTGTTCCAACAAAGCCCTTAAAAGTCAATGAAGGTAGATCAGTCTAAGCTGGTTATTGGCTAAAGAGATTTCTATATGAATACAATCCCTGTCATGACTATCTGTCTGTCTTTATCCAGTGTAAAGTGTTTTGTAGTGCCCTGTGTCCTTGACTTTGTGTAAACTTCAACAAAACTGCCATTATTTCTTTGTCCCCCACTTCCATAACCCAGAATGCCTTCAGCGTTCATGAAGGAAAATGCCAGCTCATTTTACTCTAATTCTTCAACTAAGTGTTTTAATGTAGAAGGTTCTATGTTCGTATTCCAAGAAACAAAAAGTAATCTGTAGAAACCTGTAGCAGTCAAAATTGTGTCAAACTTGATGTGCAATGGTGGGAGTAAATGAAATTTGAGTGATGGTTTTCAGTATTGCTGGAGAACAACGTATAGGAATGGTTCTTTGCTGTTGATTTAAGACTTCTTCCTTTTGTAAAAAAGTTTATCTGAAAAGGTCCCGAGCTGCTATTTTTAGCATGCCTAGATAGCGTTATGCATACCAAGCTCCCTTAGGTTTTTGTTCGGTTGTCATCTTCGTCTTGAAGTGTCTCCCTGGCTGACTGTCTCTTGTTTGTTTGTCAGTATTGAGCTACAGTTACAGGAGATAAATCCTGCCCTCCGCAACGGAGTGTACTCTCACCTTGAGGCTTTTGTGCCATGCAATAAGGACACACTGATAAAGCGTCTGAAGAAGTTGCACCTCAACGTGCAGGTAATGGTGGGGAGGTTTGCTCCAGCACCAGTCAATGGTGTTGGACTAATGTGGACAGAATGCAGGAGGGTAGAGCAACAGCCATACAGTCTCCAGTGAAGCAAAAGATTCTTGAATCAGTTGCTATATCAGCTTAAAAGCTTTCTTCTGTGTACCTGCTACTGTCGGTACTTTATAGGAACAAATATTGTAAGGGTTTCACAGTCTTTATCTGAGAATGAAGTGCTTTCACCTCCGCTCTGGGTGAATGCTGGGTACAGGGTACATATCAAAGTAGCAGAACTAGAAAGCCCCAATAGTCATGGCTATGACAGGCTTAAAAAAAAATACTACTGC
>VZTM01000636.1:246-17389 GCA_013400555.1 Jacana jacana | reverse complement strand
TGTTATTCATTGTTAGGAAAAGACCTTTGAAAACCTCTTCGAGGGCAGTTTCATGGAGAGTCATGCAGAGAATGAATCCTGGTAACGTAGAGGTGAAGTTGGAGCGAGTCACACACAAATATTCACTTTCTGGGGAGTCTTTGGTAATTTCTTTTTAACATTTCTCAGAAAAGGACAGGCATAAAATAGAAATTGTAAGGATACTGTTTTGGTAATGCCTCCAGAAACTTTGACAAAACACTGTCTATTTTTTATGTAGTTATTTAGTGAAAATCTTTAAAATTTTGCCTTGAAGAAGCAGTCCTGGTCTGAGATGAAATAGTAATGACCTGAAACATGAGTGTCCAGTGGTGGATTCTGTTGGGCAGAGTAATCATTTATCATCTGTTCCCTGTAGAAATGGGATGGGACCCTGCCTGCTCCTTCTACCTCCTTGCCAGAAATGAGTTTTCCACACTACACGGCCTATGCTTTTATTCCATAGTGCATCCAACAGGGGACCGCGTCCTATTTATGAAATAGCTTTCAGCAACTTCCTTTTACAATTCACAGGAAAAAAAAAATAGTCTGATGGCCAGATACTGTGACATCCTGAAGAATAAGAACCCTCCCCTGTCACCACTTCTCTAACTTGTTTTTCCTTTTTCTCAGCTGAGCTCTGTTTGCCAAGTAGAAACAAATAGGAACAAGTGTCTGATTTCATGGATATGCTTGTAACTTTGAGCATTGTAAAGTTATACCTAGGGCTGCTTGGAAAGCTAATTGATCTCTGGAGTTCCTTGATGGCAAACAAGGCATCACTCTGGTCCTTTCCGAGACAAGGGTGAACTAGGAATACACAGATCTGCTGCTTAGCAACAGGACATGAATCTTTGTGAACAGGGATATTTTCAAATAAACTTACAGGAACTGGAGATTTGCAGTACCTACCCGTTCACCCAGTCCTTCCCCTGGGGCTGAAGAAACACTCCTGGTCATGCCTTTCCAGCTCTAAGTGTTTCAGACCAGTGAAGCCTCCATCTTCCTTCTCTGGAGACAGTCCAGAGTGTCACCAAACTTTCAGGTGAATTAAAAAACCAAAACACAACCACCAAAAAAAAAAAACAAAAACCCCACAAAAACATTTACGTAATATTTTCCTTTTTTTCTTTTCTTTTGAATTCTTTTGACTGAGATCTGCATTTGCATTCCAAAGTTAAAAGAAAGGAAGAAATGCCTGTGTGGCAGGGAGTAAAAGCCCCGCCATGAGCTACTTCTGACAATTTTACCCTTAGCCTGATTCCCTTCTGCTGGGATGTGTGCCCTAGTCACACTGGGAATGGCTTTATGCTCTGCATGGTAGCACTCTGACTGCCCAGTTTCCTGAGAGAGGGGAGTCTGAAGCCCAGCCATGAAGGCTAGGCATCATGTTTAAACAGCAGGGACTGGACTGCCTCTGGCATCTTTATAAAAGTGATTATCGATATCAATGACACAAAAAGGCATTATTTAGTAAGAAGAGTCAAATGGTTCATATATGAGTCTCACATTTAGGTAACGAAAAAACTAGGCTTAATTTTCTTGGCTTGCTTTTCAGAATCACCATGTAGTTGTTTTTCTCTGGGCTTTGACAAAGGAATCATCAGCTGAGTCCAGCTTGTGAGTTTCTGCACTAGTCTACAGCACTCAGTCTTTTCCATTACCTTTGACTCTTCCAGTGTAGCAATTTACTACATCAGACAAAATATGACTCCATTTTTTACCTCTTATATATTTTCCTTGAGCTCAGCACTCATATTTGTTCTAGTTATATAAGCCTTCTGCCCTTCCTCTATACTTAGCTCTGTTTCTCACCACATCATCCAATTAGTACATCACTAACTATGCTGTGGTTGCCTCTTTCCTCTGACCCAGCAGTATTTACACTAGCTCAGTTATGCTTCCTATTGATACTCCTCTCGTCCACTGAAGGCAATGGGAACACTCTTGCTTAAAGGAAAGCAAGAACATAAAAAGATTTTGCTGAACCCAGTTCTAAAATGCCCAGCAATAAAATAGCACATTGCATTTATCCAGTGGTGCTGGGCATATTTGTGCTGTTTGAGGACAGAAATGATGGTGAATATGAAATACTTTTTGTTCTTTACATTACAGTTAAATAACCCAGTTTACATGCCACGCTGCCCCTTCTCAATGTACAAAATTCTAAATGTATGAAGAAATCTACTGCTGCTTTTTGGACTGTGGCAATAGGATTGATAGGTTTCATACCATGAGTTTAAATGCCAGGATTTCCATGTTTCTGTTCCAACAGTAGTTTTGATAACTGTGGTTGCTGCTTTTTAAGAAGAGGCTCTGGTTAAAAGGTTTTTTTTGTTGTTGGGTTTTTTTTTTCCTTTGGGTTGAAAATGTCCATTAGATTAAGGAGTCATGGAACACGACTGAGAAACAAAGTTAGAGATTAAGTATGGTCAACATTTTTTTTATAGTTCAAGGCAGACACAGATCAAATGGTTTTAGCTTATAGCATATTGAATTACTTAAAGCCTCAGGTTGTGATCTCATCAAACTTTTCAAACTTAAATTGGGTCAGGAGAACCTCCCTCCTCCAAACACACACATACACCTCCTGTAAAAATTTAAAACTCACAATACAGGCTGTTGTTCACTAAAATATGCTTGTTTTTATCTGAATTAGTGTGTCTGGAGACAATAGTGCTTTCTGACTGTTGTGGAGAGGGAGGTAAACTTTTACTTACGTTTTCCTTCTCACAAAGGTATTTTAGATAAAGGCTTTAAAGCTAGTTATTTGAATAATTCACATGGAATAAAATATTTTTGAAAGATCGTGTACTTTGTCTGGCAAGATCATCGAGCAGATCCTCCTGGAATCTCTGATAAGGCACTCAGAAAACAAGGAGGTAATTGTAGGCAGCCAACATGGGTTCACCAAGGGCAAACCATGCCTGACAAATTTGGTGGCCTTTTATGATACTGCCACAGACTTGGTGGACATGGGCAGAGCAACAGATATCATCCACTTGGACTTATGCAAAGTGTTTGGCACTGTTCTGTTCAACATCCTGGTCTCAAAACTGGAAAGTCATAAATTTGATGGAATGATCACTCGGTGGATAAGGAACTGTCTGGATGGCTGCATTCAAAGTGTTGTGATCAACGGCCTAATGTCCAAGTGGTGACTGGTAACGAGTGGCNTATTTTTGAAAGATCGTGTACTTTGTTCAGGGTTCAAATTTAGGCTAGTCACCTCTGTGCCTGGCAAGATCATGGAGCAGATCCTCCTGGAATCTCTGATAAGGCACTCAGAAAACAAGGAGGTAATTGTAGGCAGCCAACATGGGTTCACCAAGGGCAAACCATGCCTGACAAATTTGGTGGCCTTTTATGATACTGCCACAGACTTGGTGGACATGGGCAGAGCAACAGATATCATCCACTTGGACTTATGCAAAGTGTTTGGCACTGTTCTGTTCAACATCCTGGTCTCAAAACTGGAAAGTCATAAATTTGATGGAATGATCACTCGGTGGATAAGGAACTGTCTGGATGGCTGCATTCAAAGGGTTGTGATCAACGGCCTAATGTCCAAGTGGTGACTGGTAACGAGTGGCATTACTCAGTGCTATTTAACATCTTTGTTGGATACATTGACAGTGGGATAGAGTGTACCCTCAGCAAGTTTGCAGATGACACCAAGCTCAGTGGCGTGGTTCATACACTGGAGGGAAGGGATGCCATTCAGAGGGAACTGGACAGGCTTGGGATGTGGGCTAGCACAAATCACACAAAGCTCAAGCAAGCCAAGTGCAGGGTCCTGCACCTGGGACATGGTAATCTCAGGTTGGGCAGTGGCTGGAAAGCAGCCCCAAGGAGAAAGACTTGGGAGTGATGGTGGATGAGAAGCTCAACATGAGCCAGCAGTGTGCACTGGCAGACCAGAAAACCAACCACATCCTGGGCTGCATCATAAAAAGCGTGGCCAGCAGGTTGCAGGAGGTGATTCTACCCTTCTACTCTGCTCTTGTGAGACCCCACCTGGAGTACTCTGTCCAGCTCTGAAATCCTCAGCACAGGAAGAACATGGACCTGTTGGAACGGGTCCAGAGGAGGGACACAAAGATGATCAGAGGGATGGGCACCTCTCCTATGGAGAATGGCTGAAGGAGCTGGGCTTGTTCAGCCTGGAGAAGAGAAGGCTCCGGGGAGACCTTATCTCAGCCTTCCAGTATCTGAAAGGAGCCTACAAGAGATCTGGAGAGGGACTCTTTGTCAGGAAGTGTACTGATGGGACAAAGGGTAACGATTTAAATTAGAAGAAGGGAGAGATTTAGATTGAATACCAGAAAGTTCTCTCCTGTGAGGGTGGTGAGGCACTGGAACAGGTTGCCCAGAGAAGCTGCAGATACCCCATCCCTGGAAGTGTTCAAGGCCAGGCAGGATGGGGCTTTGAGCAACTGCTTTAGTGGGAGATGTTCCTGCCCATAGCGGCAGGGTTGGAACTTGATGATATTTAAAGTCCCTTCCAACTCTAACCATTCTATGAATCTATGATATTATAGAGCCCACATGACTTAGGAACACATCTCCTTAGAAGTCAATGGGGTCTCTGCTCCAAAATCAATGAAAGTTTTTTAAAGTTTGCATATATGCCAAAAGTCATATCCTTCCTAACTAGACATTTCTCATTAAACATATATATACTTCTTCAAAAGCACAGTAATTTCACAGGGATGTTTAAGATGGGTGTGCACATTATTGCTGAAGAGAATTTATGACCAAGGATCTTCTTCATGTCTGATATTTATTTCTCTAATGGCTGCATTACTAAGGAAAACATATGTTGATACACGTTAGCTAGGGCAAATGGGGAAAACAAAATCCCTTGCAATTGATAATTCAGAGACGTGACTTTGAATCGGGGATAAGATTGATTAGAAGATATTTGGAAATGGACAACTACTTTAGGACTGTGACCCCCCTTCATTATTAATCAATGGGACCTGATCTTTCCCCAGCTCTTGTTGAAGATCAGCATTGTATAGGAAAGCCAAAGAATTAAACTTCTGTGAAGCTGGCTGTGAATGGGATTGGAATCAGTCCTCTAAATTACAGCCTCTTTATCCTTGTGACTTCAGTCTGAATTGACTTTCATCTTGACTTTAAAATGGAGACTGCAAAATAGATCATAGGCGTAGAGAAAAAAATTACAAAGTAATCAAGCAGTCACATCACATCCTCTCCACATCTTTTTTTTTTTTTCTTTATGTTTGACTTTTGGTGTGAATTCCAATTCGCACTTCTTTGTCAGGCACTAATTTTCATAAATAGAAATGTTACTGAAAACTCAAATATAGTATTAAAATTAGTTATTATTCATAACTTAAGAAAGCAGTTTCTTATGTGTAGACCACATTCAAAGAACTTTGCTCACAGTAGGAACCTGGAAGACTAGCTGTCACATACAAATCTTGTAAAACTATGAGTGGAATTTGATGCTATTCTAATATCTTAGAGGGTAAATTATTAATGTTCAGTGCTAAAGAAAAATGTGTCTTCTAGGTTAAATACACAGTCTTGCTCGAATGACATTCATACACCCTCGCTCCAAAAGTATGAGGAGAAAAAAGTCAATATCTTTAGAATATGAAATGCAGAATGCTAACAGCAATATCGTATCAAGATATGGGCTTTAAGTTCCTAAATACCATCTCTTCTCAAGCAATATTATTTCCATATTCCTGTCAGGCAAGTTAACAAATATCAAAATGTCAGTACAGGAGTTTATTTGAACACACACACACACACACACACACACACACACTCATGTGTTTTATATGTGCACATGCATATGTAAACACACATACCTATATGAGATATTGATGTATAACTTAAATATTTCATATATTTGCACACATATATGTAAATATATACAGATAGATATACATACTCATCCCTCATCTTCCAGAACGTTTGTAATGGATCATTAATATTATGCATGCATATATCTATACACACAAACATGTGAACTACATATAATATATAGAACAGTTTGTCTTTAAGACTTAAAGATTCATGATTTCCAGGTGCTTTACCATCTAAATGACTGCTGTTGCTCTGGGCTCCCTGTCTTGAGCTTGTTTGTTTTGGGAATCATTGCATCTTTGTAGAAAATCATAGAATCATAGAATCATTTTGGTTGGAAGAGACCCTTGGGATCATCAAGTCCCACCATCAGCCCTACTCTACGACGTTCTCCCACAAAGTNAGGCCTTTCACCAGCTTTGTTGCCCTCCTTTGCACTCGTTCCAGCACCTCGATATCTCTCCTGTGTTGAGGTGCCCAGAACTGGACACAATACTCAAATGACCACCTATGACCTAGGGAAGGTGTCAGGGCACTCCTTTATGGATTATAGCCTTAATTTTGAGCAACCTAGTCTAGTGGGAGGTGTCCCTGCCCCTGACAGGGGAGTTGTAGTTTGATCATCTTTAAGGTCCCTTCCAAACTAATCTATGATTCTGTGTGTAGGTTTGATGTTGAAGGAGAAGAAATTCATAGCTGGGGGGCTTTAAAATTTTCCAGTTTTAGTTGCTGAACATGTGTGTTTCCACTGGTAGGTACTAACTAAATATCGTGTCTGGGATTTTCAAGGGATTTGAAAGGATAGAAGCATCTAGTTTGGACAGAAGAGAGAAAGAGCTACATACAAAAAGAGACTGAATAGTATGGAATGATAAAAGTAAAAATCAGTAAAAAAAAGAAATATTTGAAACTGAAGGTTACCTACTTGCCACATAGTTGTCAGAAACATTAGTCTTAATTATTCATACTAGGCTGGTATTAGCAGAGCCATAACTGAATAATCAACCAGGAAATAACTGTTAAGAAAAGTAATTTTTCATTTCTTCTTCAAACTCTTTTTGGAAATTTCTTCCCTGAATGCCATTTTCTAGAGAATCCGTTCCTAGACAAAACACCAGGATCTTCATAGCTGCAAGGCTATCCGTACAGGCAATGCTCTATTGACTTCTATACATGGCCTTGGGGCTCTGTCCACATGAAAAGCATGAAAGTTATATAGGAATAGAAATGGCCACTGCTGTCTTTCACCCGCACTTTCTATATTAGTTTATGAATTTTGAGAAATAATAGATTCTGGATTTTATGAGTCTAATAATAATTTTATGTGAGCCCTACTTCCACTTACATACAACTTCAAAGGTTTGTCTTATTTCTTCTTCAGTCTTTTGAAAAAGGTTTATTGCTATACAGTCTCCCAAGTCTACTTCAACCTTGAATCTTCAAAATTAAATGACTGTTAAACAACTTTTTCGTCTTTTCCTGGCCTCCCACTGTAGGCTAACCTACATATAGGCTAGCATTAAACAGCATCCTTTAATCCACCCTTTGAAATCTATTAATTTATTTTAGGTTCAAAATTTGAAGACTGGTTTAGCCTAATGTTAGTGAAAAATCAGGAGTGGATGTAGCTTCTTATTTTATTTCCTATCGTAAATTCCAGACATTATTTATTAAGGACGTTTAAGAAATTGATGTAGGTCAGAATGGTGTTTATCTTCTTAAATACTTATAAATGGTCCAGCATAGGAAGTATAAAAGTTAAGAATTTCAACACCAGTGTTGTCTTTTGGTGCCCTCTTTGCACCATGCCGAGAGTTTTATTTCCTGGGCAGGTGCTGTTTCTGTAAAATCATTATTCAAAAAATTATCTAAAATTAAGCATCCTAAAGAAATAAATTTTAAAAAGAAGATCTGGACCAAGTGATTTGGCCTTTCAATGTGCTTGGGTTTTTTCCATTTGAAAATGAAAACAAATGCTTTTTCTTTTACTCATCTGAGATAGTGCATTTGTAGGGGAAAATGCAATGTCCTTTGAAGGATGATTGTAGAAAGTTGCTGTTGTCACTGGTTTGCTAAGTATTCTATGGAGAGCTTTATGTATCACAGTGCAATATGCATGATACTTGGCTTTCATGAGTAGGAGCATATTTTTCCTTTTCATAAAAAGTGCCTGTCTTGCATGAAAAAAAACTGGATTTTTTGAGGGTTTGCTTATTCTGTAAAGAGATATTGATTCAATGAATGTTTAGATTTGTTTAGTGCCTTTTTTCCCCAAATCATTGTAGATTATTTACTGTTTAATATGACTTGTAAGCATTGTCAGATTCTTAAAGATTTGGCAAAAATCCCAGAACTCCTAGAATCCTTTCTGAACCCAAGTTAACAGCAATAAAACCCATTCTTGATTTTTTTCCTCCTTTATTCCTCTATGTATTTAGTTATTTAAGCTGTTATGATAAAGTTGTAACAATAACCAGAATGACAATGATCTGTGACTTGATTAGCCTGGCATTGAGCCTGTGTTAGTCTACACTACTGAGAGGCAGCATTAACTGCCCTGAGCACGGTGTCATGCTGACAATATCCACATAAATTTAAGTCAACTCTTGCGTCCAGGCAGGACTAGCATCATTAATTGGGAATGGATTTTCCTGGAAATGCCAGTCAGCTCAGGTAGAGGATGGGACTTCCATCCTTCACATGACTTCTAGGCAGGTTGCAACAGCTCCTTATCTTAACACTTTGCTCCCTGTAGACTATACATGTACACATGCCAAAGGAGTTGTAAGCATCTCTTATTCTACTCACAATATTCTAATTCTTTATGATACTAGCTTCTTGCATCATTCCCAGCTGCTAAAATGCTTCTCCACAGATCTTTCCTCAGCTATGGAATTGTCTATTTCACTCTTTCCGATGCTTATTCACAACTCTAGAGTCTTTAGATAAAGACAGCCCTATATAACGTCAGCATTTTGGATCTCAAAAAGAGCTCATACCTTATGAGCAGTGACTTCGGTCTCAGGATTAGTCCTGTTGGGCTGCTTGGTTTTGTGTATTTCCTGTTTGATTAAATATTTGTGGGTTTGGAGCTTTCTTTTGTTCCTCCTTTTCTTAAAAAAAAAAAAAAAAAAGAAAGAAAGAAAATAGAACTGCCCAGAATGTCCAGGTCTGATGCAGGGTAAGAGCTGAAGCCAAGTCTGACAAAGAATTAAAGTGAATTAGCCATATTTAGTAACCCTGAAAAAAACTCCACATAACTATTCCGGTTAGATTTCAAAAAAGGTTTTCCAGGGACCAAATTATTTTCCCTGATGGAAAATTCTCATTAATGTCAATGTAGACATGAACTAAGATAATACTGAGTGATTTTACTGAGATAATGTAATAGTATTTAAGAGTAATGCATGTAATAAAAAAAAATTCTAAGGGATTTACATGTTTTTTTGTTTTGTTTTGATTTCTTTTTGTTTTGTTTTAATATTAGTGCATTTTGCAAGTTTTGCTAGTGTGTCTGTCTTGTATTGTTTGTTCATTAAAGCTGCAAACACAATGGACTTGAGGCGTTTTGTTCTGTTCGGTAGTCTGTAAATAACAATAGCCAAAAAGAAACTCTTCCTTTAACTCAGAAAATATTCCCTGCAGACATACTGCTACTCTGGAGGAGCCTCTGAAGATTTTTCACAACCTACTGTTTATCTTTATGGCCTGCAGCTGCACCACCTTGAGCTGTGATCTTATCACACCTCACAAATAAATTAGGATACAGTCAATCCTGGGATGAATGATCTCCAGAACAACCCCAGGGATGCTAGACCCTGGTGCTGATTACTCATTATATGTTTTTTTCCCCATCAGCCCATTCTGAAGCCAACACGCCAACGTGGGATCTAGAAGAGGATCTTTCAATATAGAGAGAGTAGATCTGGTCCAGACAAAGAAATTCTATTTTTTTTTGTTTAAAACAGTGTGCAAGCTAACCTGACAGCTCAGCTTTCCGAGAGAAGGTTGGAGTGCATTCCAGGAGAATTACTTGTCGAGTTAGCATGGTTAAATCCATGTGAAAATATTGCATTTGAAAAGAAGATATGAAGATAGAAGATAGTTACCACTTTGGTTCATACCAAAGATTATTGTTACTGGCAACCTGGGCTGATTCATGTTTTGGTGATTTGTGTCTACAGAAACAATCTGAGTTTATTTGTAAGAAACTGGAATATGGTGTAAGAGGTCTGGGTTCAAATTCCTTGTGTGACCTTGGACATACCTCTTCCTTCCCTGAAGCTCATTCTCTCCCATGAAAAGTAAAGATACTGGTATTTCTTACATTTGGCATGTCCAATCTGACTGTAAATTCTGGCTTCTAGTGTCAGTCAGTACACCGCCTTGCTCTGTGGGGCCATCTTCACAGCTGGGATCTGTTGGTACTCCTGTAACCCCTGGAATAACAATAGTTCTCATTAAGGACTCCTGTTAAAAATGTGCTTTATCATGGCTAAAGAAATCCTCTTTCAGATATTAATTAAAATGAAATCCAATTGCCTTCACCTATGGACCATGACATTTGCAGTGGGAACGTTAAGGGCAGAGAAATATAAAAGAGATACCTTGAAAGTTTGTGCTTTGAAGGCTTGAAGCTGCCTGTGTCCCCTCCCCTTATGCACTGGTTCGGATCCATTGCTTATTGACTGATAGACTTATTGATTAATTATACAGCAGTGATCCAGCCCAGGGAGGTCAGTAGGGTGCAATTACTAGCAGAACAGGCTTGGGTGTGCTTCTGAACTACTCCTCCCTGCACAGCTCTTTCAGTATGCATATCACATCTCCCTGCTTGTAGCAGGCTGATGAGTGTGTGCAGTTAGTGCAGGCACACACATACTTCTGCGCTTTCCCTGAAAGTGGAGCATTAGCAACTGCAGTCAAAAAGCACCCGTGCTTCTTCAGCTCTGATCCTAGCAGCAACTGTCTAATTCTGTCTGGAGGAACTAGGAGACAGCACTGGAGGCAAGTTTAAAAAGGACCTAGTGACATCCTGCTGTCACATCTGGTTTCATGAATCTACTTATTAGTAGTCCATTTACAATTACTTTCCTAGTCCCATCAGTAGTGTACATTCTTGAGACCTGGCTGTCTGGGGAAGAAGGAGCACACTGCTAAAGGTATGTTGCAGTCTTCTTTACCTTACATCTTGTGCTGAATGTTTTAATCTGTGCATCTCACTTGCAGACATTCCTGGTCTATGCAGTTTTCCAGAGAGCTGCTGGAACAGGGCTTTAACAAATCGTAGCAGTAGAAATAAATGGACAGGTATCTTTTCCTTTCCTTCCTCCCCCACCTCAGCTAACCACGCAGATTGTTTGTTAAGGGGTAAAATTATATGGCTAGATTAAACTTTCAGGGACGATGACAACTCTGACTGCATTTAGTATCACAGGCAAATAGACTGCTGTTATTTCTATCAGGGCACAATTTCTGTTCATCGGCTGTTTAACTGTGGACATGGAACACTGCTTTCAAATTGATGTGTTTATTAAATATGATCTATGCATGCACTGCCAGCTGAAATTTGCGTACAGGTTTTGAAATTTGAAAAAAAGGCTCTTTCATTAACTTTCAGAATGCTCTGGACTGCAGCACACTTTAGAAAAAGAGGAGTGAGCCAGGCTTTTCATTTCACTTAAGTTCTTTTACTGGCATGTATTCATCTGCTAAAAAGTCTTTGCCAAATCCAAGAAGTTTGCTGTTATTGCATTTCCATAAATGTAACAGCTGTGAAGACCATGAATATTCATAGTGTTTGGAATTTTGCTCCAAAGTTTTTTTTAATGATAATTCTGACTTTTCAAGGGGAGAGGATCTTAGATCAAAGGATTCTGCAGGCTAAGGTATTGTCATAAGCAATGCATAGTGTTTCCACAAACAAACATAATACGGATAAGCATGTACTGCAGTAAACAGCTGATTGTATCTCATTTACTCACAGTCAACTTGATCTGTTGCTTATACTTGTGGATTGTTTTGCTAGCAGGTCATCAGCAACGAAAATGAAGTGCAGTTCAGATACTGCTCTCTCATGGGATGTTATTTGCCTAATGCTAAACAGCTTCTTCATACCCAGGACATTAATAATCTTATGATGATTAAATTTTAACCTGGTACATCCTGGATTTGCACTGACTAAGAACTTATTTTGGGATGTTGCTAAGGACAGAGAAGCCCACTACAAACTCAGTGTACTTTAAGGATGGAAAGTGATTTGACTAATCTCCCCCTAGGAACATTTTCCTGTTTGTAATTTATGAAAATTGTACAAGCAGTAGAGAAACTCCTCTCCTGCAAGTAGAAGTAGAATGGTCTTGAAAATACAGAGGCAGCAGGCATGTGTGCATATACATGTGTGTCTAGAGATAATTAATCTAAAAAACTTAAATAATCCCAGCTGCCTGTAAATTTCAACAACTTCTGTATTACTAAAGCCCATCCTATTAATGGGTCATACTG
This sequence comes from Jacana jacana, assembly GCA_013400555.1. Lineage (NCBI taxonomy): Eukaryota > Metazoa > Chordata > Aves > Charadriiformes > Jacanidae > Jacana > Jacana jacana. The sequence goes on along the minus strand of VZTM01000636.1, from coordinate 5,023 downwards.
CAGACTTCCAGAACTACACAGCAGAATAAAGCATCCAGACAAGATTTCTGTTGTATAAAAACACCCCAGAAACCTCCTTGAGGCTGGCTGTGCTTATTTCTTTAAAAAATCCTCCCGGTATCTGGGAAGCCCCAGGAGCTGCCGAGTACCTGCCTCTCAAAAGTGTGACAAGTGGAGCTATCGTGGCATGCTCAAAGTGAATTTCAGCTTCCTAATGTCCAGGGCCACCTCTTTGGCAGCCTGTCCTCACTCGGGCTGGACTGTGTTCCTCACTTGTGGCAAGGGCAGCCTGTCTGGTGAGCTGTGCTTCCCGGCTGCTCCAGCTCTCAGCCTGCAGTGGGCTGTCACTCCACGTTTCGTCCTCAGGGGACAGGGAAAAAACTATTTGTCCCTTTCATCTGTCTTCATTTTTAATGACAGATGAATCAGCCTGGTGCTTAGGTGCAAACTTTCTGCTGGTTTCCCCCTGCCCCCCTGCAGTCATAGTGTGCTGTGGCTCATGATCTGCTAGGACTGCAGACGTAAATATCTTTAATTATATACAAGAAAAAACTGTTTGATGGGTCAGATTCTGTTTCCAGGGAAAGAAAATCAGACTAGCCCCCTGAAATCAGTAGGAAGTTGTTTACATGAACAGAAGTTGTTTATACGGGTGCAAACTGGTATAAAATCTCACTTTCCCTTGGTGCTGTTTGAATTTCTGTGACCTGAGGACCTGGCTCTGTTCCTTTAAAGCTTGGTTTTACTCCAGGAAAAGTAGCCAAAATGGAGAATTTGTCTTTTCACTCGCAGGGAATTAAAACCTGCCTGTGTGCAGTGACAACTGCAGGTATCTGAGAGCAAACACCTTTTATCTTCCTCCTCACCAAAGCCTAGGAGAAAAAAACTAAACAAACAAACCCCCCACCAATCCTCTCTGCTCATTTCCCTTTAAGACATATAAAGTCTCCCATTCTGCTTTAATGTGTGCCAGGGATCCTTCCCAACTTCCACTGCAGAGTCAGAAGAGGCAAGAGGTAATTCATTTTGCCCTCTCAGCCACCTCACCCAGGCGCCTCTTCAAAGCAGATTTGTCGATCATATAAAATGCAACCGCTGATGCGTTTCTCTTCTGCTTTGCTAGTCAAAGCTGGCATCCGGAGCCTCAAACGCATTTTGTTAAGTTACAGTCTCTCAGCGCTATGTTTTACCAAGCCAACCGGCCCTCTAGTGTTTTGACATATTTTGTACAAAGAGGTCCCTTTAGCTGTTGCTTGTCTTTACCAGCGGTAAGGAGGGGGATTTGAAACAGCTCACAAAAGCTTAGTGGAGTTATTAGAACCTGGAGGGATCGGTGAGGGTGACAAGGCGTCCGTTCATCTGCCCTGAAAAAGTGAGAGCCTGGGTTTGTGTACTTTTGGCGCAGCAACACTTCTACGATTAGCAGTGCTCCTTGGTTGAGAGTCTGTCAGAGGCTTCTGACATCCAAACAGCTGTAAAGCTGTTGTAGAATGGGGTTACCTGCTCACACACAGTAATGGGGATTTCGCAAAGCGTCTTTCAGCACACGCGTGCTGCAACACTGGAGTATCACACAGGTTTCTCAATTCTCTCATGAATGATAGATGAAACTGAAGATGAAGGGAAGAAAATGCCGTGAAGCTTCAATATTGTGGCAAACTAGCATCCAGATGGCAAGCCTTTTTACAGCAATACGCTGGATTAACTTTAAGACTCCCCTAGCTACTACTCTCGTGTTTAATTTGTCTTTCCTTAATGTGATTTCAGTGTGATGCTTTTTTTGCAAAGTAATGCTATAAAAATGTGTGGTTGCAGGCATAGTCCACTATCAGAAGAACTGTTCTCCAACTCTGTTAACCCCTTCAGAGCTAACTAACTTATTGCATTGTCAGTAGCATCGATTTGAGCACTAAGTGGACCAGGGAATATTCCATGTGCATTCACAACGCTGTGCAAAGCATGAAACCAAGGTCATTTACATACAAAGGGAGAGAATTAACCTGTTGGAGGGAGAACATGTTTTCACAGTTCTGGGCTAGATCTCTAGTTTGAAATAATTTTTGATACTACAACTGGCTGAAATTTTCCTTAGGGAATTTTCAAACCCTGTATTGATGTTGTTCACCTGCCAACCTTTTCTGAGGCTGGATGTCAGGTCGTTGTGTTTCTTCCTGTAACTTGCAGATCCAGCTCTATCTCCTCATAAGATGCCATTGGTGCCTGAATATGTTTTTCCATCCTTGTGCACCTACAGCAAAGATGATCACATCTTCTTCAAAAAGCTGTTTGGTGAGACACCCAGTGGTGACAGTGAGCACCTGTGAGCTGGTCAGTGGGACCTCCTGAAAACTTGCCTTCCTGAAAACTTGGGGGATAAATAAGTGCCATCCCATGAGCTTAGTAATTTATCAGGAATCTTCACCTCCTGTCAATCCTAGACAGCGAAAGCACTATCATCCATTTGCAACGTGTGCCTCTCCTACTCTGTACTCATCCTTGCTAAACCTCTGTGAGATGGAGATGTGGAAACTTGTATTCATGCAGAAATACATCTACTGGATAGTCTAAGGAAACCCTCCAGCAGCTAGAATTAAGTTTATATCACATCCAGAGACTAGCCACGATATTGTAGTTTAGCAAGTAAAGGTCTGCTGCTTTCTCAGCAGAAAACTTGTCAGAAAGTCAGCCTCAGACAACGCAATACGTATGACTCCCTCCTTTTAGCCTCAAATTCTTTTAATACTTGACGCAGTCTGAATGCAAATTATTAAAAAAGACATATTATTGAAGTACAGTGTGTGCAGAACATCTCTTGACCATTTTTTACCTAGATACCACTTTGCAAATGGATTTATAACCTGTACAGATATGGGAATAAACAGCAAGTTTCACTCCTTTATCTTATGTGATGAGTATATCCAAAACCTGATGAAATGGTAATTAAAATGCCACATCTAAGTTCCAGACTGTGATACAGTCCATCTGCCACCTAGCACTGCCTAACCTGATGACTAAACTCATTACATTCCCCCACTTAGCCCAAAAGTTCCTTTGGACTACTTTTATGATAAGGTAGCTTATAACCAGAAGCCAAAAGAGGGATTCGGCTCCAGATTAATCCTAAAAATAAACTTCTGTCTAGTCATCTAAATAGTTTTCTAGGCTCTTCTAACTGTATTGAATAGATCATTCTTCACTAGAAAGGGAACTTAGTCTTGTTGTGCAAGGCAGACATGGGGACAATACCGTGCAGCACCTATGCAGACGTGGGTCCTTCCGATGTGGAAACTTGAGAGCAAAAAGAGCAGTCTGCAGCATCTTGGATAATACTGGATTCTACATTAAGCAACAGAAATAGCCCTAATAGTTGATCACATAAAAATAGAGAGAGGAGCTGCTGCCACCAGCTGCCTCTTGTAAAGATCCAGCCCTTCTCAAGTAGGCATGACGACCACCTTAAACTGAATACATCTTTGCTTAGACCATGTTAGAAAGATTATCTCTCTCCACTGACCGCAAAGTAATCATAATGCTTACTCAAGATGGGATAGATACTCCACATTCAGATACATCTATGTTTAATTAAATAACATAGTTTAGAGTATCACAGGGAATGTTACAAAAGCCACCCGGCTTTTGAATTTGCTCTTCCATCCTTGTGCCACACGGCTTTTCAACCCAAATATTTATGAATGAAAGCCTGAAGTGACAGCAAGAGTAAAGAGGCTCTGCTTGGATACACTGCAAGGGCTTGTACAGGTGTCAAAGGGTTTAAGGCACCACAAGTTTCTTTAATAAAGGTCTTTTATAATGTTATATCCTGATAGAAAGGAATAAACACAGGACTATGTCCCAGGGATCCTTTGCAGAGCAGTAGCTCTTACTGAGATACTTTTTTTCAGTCCTATTGAAATTCTCATATTTACCAATTCTCATTCCCAAGAAGGGTGGCTGGATATCACCAGTTATTAAATATTTGCCCCAGCATAAATATATTGTTTAGAAAACAATAGGCAACCCCATATGTCATAATATTGTGAAATTCTGTCTCCTGTCAGCTAAAAACCTGACACTTATATGGTGAGCACTTTCCTCTTTGTCTGCTGTGTTCTGGACTATCAGTCCATGAAAACCAATCATGAACTGTAGTAGATGGTGCTGGGAGTGAGTAGGAGTAATTGATTGCAATAAAATACTGTTTTTTGCTGTAAAGTTTCTAAGTAGAGCTATAGCAGTGTGAATACTGCATGGGATGACTTTTTTTCAGGAAGGCTACTAGTGAGCATTGACACTAGTTGGAGATTTACACTTGGCAAGGCAGGGGTATTTACATTGCTTTGGTGATACAGAAAGCAGTTAGTTGTGTTCTAAGACAGTGGAGAAATGCCAACATCCACTTAAATAAAAGGAATTAAATAAATAATGAGAAAATGTAAAATTAATCTAGTTTCAGATGCATGGGAAGGTTATTGCATAAATTTAAAAGACCTAGTATAAAAGTTATTACATTTTATTTTGCGGGATGAATACTGTTATGGTTTTTCTCAAACCACGTGATAAAAATTATTTCTGAATTGTTTTGATTAAATATTTTACCTTACTTTTTTAAATGAGTCTATGACGTTGACTGTTTTTAAGAAAACCTGAATCCTGGTGTCTGTAAAAGGTGATGAAGACATAGCTGGGCATATCAAAGACAAATAAGGAAAGCTTTATGATGATTTTTTCATTGTACTAGATTTCTCTGAATTAAATCCTTTATCTCAGAGAGCCATCA
>VZTM01000629.1:3178-14673 GCA_013400555.1 Jacana jacana | reverse complement strand
CTGAAGGTTCTGTCCTATACATACATATTTGGAGGGGAGATTGCTTTGCAACCTTTATCTAACCGGGAATCACTAATTTGGATCTTTCTTCTACCTAGATATACATTTTAACAAAATTTGTAGGAACCATGTACGTCTTGGACCCATATTAAAGTAAAAATTGAGCAACAGGTTCAAAACTTACTGGGGAGACAGTTCATAATTAGTTATCTAAGCCTCTTTCCATAAGAAACCAGGCTGAAAATGCCATTGTAAAGGCCTTTCTCCAAATATGCTTGCTTCAGCCTGTTCTCCTCTCTGGATGAAAGATGATAAATGAAATGTATCACATCTTGTGCCTGGTTCTGAAGGCATTTTGGATTAACAGTGAATCATCATGCTATAATGGGAACATATGGCTTAATGTTAGGTTCTTGAGACAGGTTTTTGGATTGAAGTATCTCATATGGATGCTGTTCTGTAGTGGTAACCTAATACCTAATTGCTGCACCAATACTAATAGAAGATCTTCAGCACACGTAATGAGTGCATCGAGCTCATATTGCGGATGGAAAACTTCATACATGTTCATTAGGTAGTTTCTAATATAATAATTTCTCTTTACTCAAGATTTTTTCAATTCAGCATCCTTACTGATCAGTAAGAACTAATCATTGTACTAACCAGTGTCTGTGGCCACTTCTAACAGAGAGCTGGAGTTTATGAGACACCTTTGCTGCAGGCCATTTTCCAGGCCTTTTCCATGGACAGGATGTTCTCCTGGCTGGAGACTGCTAGCAAGGCTCTTAGTCCTACTTTAGCATCATCAGCGCCAAGCACTTTTTTGGTGTGAGTGTGAACTGATGCGTACAGGAGCTGAGCTGGGGAAGCCCCATACAATATCCGTAGCAAAAACCCATGGAAATAAGACTTTTATCAGACCGAAACTTTAAAAGGGAGTGATCTGGACATAAATTGTTTTCATTTCCCCACTCACCCTTGTCTTTAACATAAAGCATGTCTTCTTTATTCCCCACATATTTTCAGAGGGAAATATCTCAGTAAGCAATTACAGGATTTTCTCTAGCATACAGAGATCCTGCAGCATGATGTTTTTCATCTGGTATGTCTTTGTTACTTTCATTGCGGGCTATTCTACTGAATAGAAGGCAGACATTACTCAGAGTGAGAATGGAGACTGTCTGTTTTTGAGTACTGAAGCTTTATTTAAAATGCATGCTTTGCCAGTGAAGTTTGTGTGTGCCTCTCTTTTATACTCCAACTCCAGCCCTTCAGATGTGCGTTACAAGGCTGTAACATTGCACAGATCTTTGCCTTCTGACAGGCATTAACATAACATTACATTTTCTAACTAAGTATGCTATGAACAAGTGAAAGAAGAGGGAGATGCTCACAACTGAATCAATTTACCTGCTGCTCTTAGATATCTTTGTCAGAAAAAGTGGTACACCTTTTTTTTTTTCTTTCCTTTTTTTTTTTTCCCCTTCTCCTTAAGCAATTCTTCTTGTTCAAATAGAAAAGATACAAATGGAAAAAATTGTAACTAAATAAACCTTGAAACACTTTCATAGCACTTCCACACCTGTTGACCAGGAGAGGGATTGGCCTTAGTTGTGTTAGCATGGACTGTGCCCACACTAAGGAGTCTGAGTGGTAACGTGGGTCAGGACTCACACAGGGATGGGCAATCCAACATGGTTTCTTCAGTCTTGTCACCTCTTGTCACCAGGGTGCACTCACACCTGGTGTTTTACTTTCTGTCCTTGGCCATGAAGATGTGCCATTCAGAAAACTTACTGGCCTCGTAAAAGAAAACTAGGATACGTTATGGGGAGAAATTGAACCTTGGTGTGGATTTCACTCTTGTGCTGAGTCATTGTTGGGAGAGTCTGGCAATATAAAATAGGCTAAAACTGGAGAGAAAATGCCATGATGGCCAAAGTCAAAAAGAAAGTATATGGATATAACTGTTACCAATCTCACTTTCCTCTCTCTGTCTTTTTTTCATTAAAATTATTATTTGATGCAATTTTAACATAGACCCCAATTACAAAGTGCATTTACCTCTGGAACTTGTTTAAATTGAATTTGTGCATGCTGAGCTTTCCTTTTATTTCTTATGAGAGAGTTTCTTTGCATTCATAATTTGTGTAGCTAGAAGAAATGCAACTAGGAGAGTGTCTGTAGCATAGAAAAAAAAAATAAAGTGTTATCAGTTATCATCAAGGCAAGTGTATGAAGCTGAAGCGCTGTCACTGTCCCAAGACCAGGTGGAGCCCACACATGGGCACATGTGCATCTCCAGCTGCCTTATGTTTGTGCTTCATAGCTGATCTAGAATTTTGTTAGCAAGAGTAAGTACCATTAGAATGATAATGATAGTCATGCATGATTCTCTGACTACTGAGTGCTTTGACTCTTCCCCCGGAGCACCAAGCGATGCGATGCATGATGCTACCTTCTTATATATCTTTTTAAATGTATGTTTTCTTATGTGCTGTATTGAAACCACAGGCTTATTTTACTTAGATTGCTGAATGGTGTGATATTTTTAGTGACTCTGTTGACATCTACATGAAGCTCATCTGGCAACAGCCATCAATTTCATTTTGATTCAAAGCTCTTTGCAGTTTATGAAAGAAACCTTCCTGCCTTTGACCTGTTTTTGCACTGTCAAATCCTGAAACATTTTATTAAGGTGCAAGCTGCTGTAAGTTTGCTAGCATAATAGTGACTGAATTTTAGGATAATTCATTCTAAACCCAAAGACTTGGATCAATGACAGCATTTTAGAAGGTGGCTGTCATATTCATGCCTCTCTGAGCTCTCCATACCCTTTTCAGGATACCTGGGTTCGATGAGTGTTTTGGCCTGTTCTTGATCTCAAATAAGTCACTTAATCTGTGTGACTCATTTTGCTTGTGTGGAGGTGATGAACCTAATCCTTTTCATAAAATGCTCTGAGACCTTTCACACAAAAATGCTGTCTAGTAGAAAAGTGTTACCTTGGGCAGCTAGAAAAACCAAGGTTGAATTCACTGGGGAGAAGACATGTCTAATTCTTGTAGAGGGCAGTGAGGCAGGCAATATCTAATAAAAATCACAAGTTACAGAACTTGGATTTAACTCAGGCTATAGTGATTCATGGTTTAAGGTTCCTGGCTCAGTCTACGGTGTTAGCCATAGTGACAGACATCATGCTGCTTAATAATACTACAACTTAGCCTGATTTTTCTTGGCAAAATGTGGTGTGTCGCAGACAATTTCACATGCCCACTTACTTCTAAGTAAACAGATAAAGGATAGGTTAAGAGTTTTTAAAATTATATTTGAGAATGTCAGAGCATTATGGATGAAATGCAATGCTAAGGATCAGCCTATATTCATTAATTCTGAGATCCGAGGAAGTGTTTTTTCACACTAAATGGGAGAATGTGAAGGACTAACAGGATACAAATGGGTGTGGGATACTATCAAGTTTTATTGCCATTCAGTAAAGATGATCACATTACTCCCAAATGGCAGACTTGCATATGTAGAATAGGTTTTACGCTTGCAAGCAGAAATTTGTCATAAATGTTATGTGTTTTGCCCATGTCTTGCATTTGTTGTACCTTGTCACCTTGATTGGGATGCTTTCTGAGAAACTCCTAATTTTTCTTTCTATTTATTAAGGAAACATTATTACTGGCACGGGTATAGTTAGTGCAGCACTAGTTCGATATACTTTAAGGTTTCTCTGATAAAGTTGTTCATGTGCTGACTATTCTCATCACATACATTGTTTTTGCTAGAGATGGGGCTGAATTTAAACTATGAAGCTAAATATCCCTGAACTTTAAATTTTTAAACTCCATTATGTCATTTTTACAATTTATGTGTCCTCATCTTAAAAGCTTAAAAAGCCCATTGAACATTCTTTTTCTTGTGAAGCCAGCTGAGTGTGGACTCCATGTATCACACGTACAAAAGAGTCCCTTCTCCTGTGAAAGCTTTGTAATTGTGACTGTGCTATACACCATGCAATTTAGCATTACATGGCCTGAAACACAGCAGACCAGTCCATCTCAGGATTTCAGTACTTTTTCCTCCTGCTCAGCTACTCTTTTGCCAGAAAGCCAGCTGTCCTCAGCCTTCTCTGTGATCCAGGTCCCTTTCCTGTGGAGAAAGCTTTGGAAAAGTTAGTCTGCTATTCTCCAACACCAGTTCTCTTATTTACTAATGGAACACAGAATAAGAGTGCACTGGATTTCATGAACTTGATTTTGTCTGTTGGAAAACTTTACTTAGTTTCATTTTGGTTTGGCTGAAACCTTCCTCTCCTCCAATTAACGTTCATGAGACTTGTCCTGGGTTGTCTCCCTCCCATGTCAGTAGAAGAGGTATCATGGGTCTGTTGTTACATGCACTGCTGTAGGAGAGGGAAAAGCTGCATACCACAATTCTCTTTCCATTACAGACTTGAAGGGTGTGATTTGTTCCCTCTTTGTCTCTTGGAAACTCAAGTGTTCATCTCTGCTTTTCATTGGGAAGTGTCTTATGGTAAATACTTCAGTGCTGTTTCAGTATAAGTGTTCAAACTTGGACAGATTGAACACTTTTGGGGTTTCTTACCCACACTTGACATCACTTTGGCAATAAAAACCACTTCAGCCAGCCTCTGAGAGAGTCTGCAGAGAATTCCTGCTGGAATGTCATGCTACTCCGTTCTCTACTTTGTGATTCTTCCTGGCGAGATGCACATTAGGAAAAAAACCCTAAGATTCCAGTTTCTTTGCAACTAGCAGTTTGGGGTTTTTTTTCTTGTTTTTTAAAGATGTCAGGACATGCATTTAGCTTATGTGTTAGGATCTTCTACACTTCCTGGAACTATATAACAAACAGCAAAATGAGTAAACGAAAAGTAAATTCACTGTTTTTCTTGAAAATGTTCTTAATGTCCCAATTTCCTTAACCTGATGTGTGATACTTTCACCAAAGAATCTAAGTTTTAGGGAAAAGCTTTACACCTAAAGGGTTATACAGAAAGGGAATAAAAAGTTATATATTTAAGCAAGAGTTTTTTAGGCTTGGGTTTTTGACACCTTTAAGGTCAGAAGCACTAGCACAGCTTTATTTAATTCATTTCAGTAAGGTAGACAATGCATAGACTTAAAACTCCTTACATCTCTAATGGTTTTTTAACCTTTTATCCCCAATCAGCAACCATTTTCAGAGATTTATGGATAAAATAATTTTGAAATCAAGCCAGGAAGTTATGGACTTTGTTTTGTGCAAAAGAAAGGAAAAATTGCAATGTCTGGAGGTCCATAGATAAAGCATTCTGCCAATAATCCCCTTTTATTTGTTTGAATACAGTTCTGAACTTCAGTACTCTGTGAGTCCTGGTCTCTAACACGGATAGTTTTTAAGTTCAGAATTAACCTCTGATATTTAAACTAGAGTGCAAACTTTCTCAGAACATTACAAAGATGAATATTTGCAAATTGATGCTTATGCATGTTAATTTTACAGCTATAACACTTTGAGTATTACTTAAAAGGTCTGAAACCTTAGCAGCGGTGGATCAGAAAAATGCTGTTTGGAGGTTTCAGAGAACACAAACATCTTTCAAGAATACTAATAAAGCAATAGTATGTCCTTTTTATCCTTTTCCATGCTTTAATGTGACTTTGGGACTACTTCAGTAGAACAAATTGCATCTGGTGAGTTGAAAGAATTTGTTATCTCGGGGGAAAATTAGATTTTCTGGCACCCCTGTTCAGGAAGATTGTTGCTGGTAGTGTGCCAAGCCAGGTTCTAACATAGTCATAATTGCTGGCTGTCTTAAGTGAAGTTTTTCTCAGACTAAATTTCCAAGGTGGTTCTCTTGGATTTTATTAAGGCTTTCAATTCTAACTGAGCACTAATGGAAATCAACAGGAACTCTGCCTGACTTTGGATGCTTGCAAGAACCTGGGCTGATACTTTCAGGTGCTCTATACATCTTTGGAAATCTAGTAATTTACTGCTACAAACCAATAAGAACATTCCTAAGTTTTGGATCAGTGCTGCAAGATAGACACCATGTTTTACCCAGGAGACTGCTCCATTTCCGTGGTGGGTGAAGTGATGCTTAAATAAATAGCCTGTCAATTTGCTAAGCATGAGGGATCCATAAAAATGGAAGTTATTATTGCAGCAGGAATTTTCCCACAGCAAAAACAAAACAGAACTGAGTTTCATCCATAAAAATATTGCAATCAAACCACTTGTTTGCTTCCTTACCTCTGTTAGCTTCTTTTACATAAGCCAGCATTCTACTTCTCCTTTCTGAGGATTTAGGAGAGTAGCACAGGCATGTTGATCCTTGCATCTACAGAAGAATGATATGAGCTAAACACATGTTCTGCCATTGGCACATTACTGTCATCCTGCCAAAACCCTGCTCTGTGCTTGGCTTCCGCAGCAATGAGTATGGGTGGAGGAAGGAAGGAACAGCTGGGAGGTGATTATGGTTTCCTGACGCCCTGCCCCACCCATGGCACAGGTTAGATCAGTTCTGAATCGTAGGCAGCTGGTAGAAATCCCCGGGAGACTGTCCATTCATCTCCTGCATTATCTCCACCCAGTACCTGGCACAAGTCCTCTGCAGCAGGCCACTGCTGGAGGAATCTGTTTTACCAATGCAGTACTCCTTCCTGGGGCGTTTTCTCATTTTGGGTGTTGCTCAGAAGACTCAATTCTGTTCTTTGGAGCTCAGGACAAGTTTGATTTTAATAGGGCTTCTGCGCATGGAATTTTATCTGGAGGTCTGGGGGGCCTTGACTGATTTATTCTAGTTATTTGAAGGGTATGTGACTGGAACTGCTGCCAATTAAAAAGCTGAGGTCCAAGAAGAGCAGAAAACTGTTCACTGAGGAGGAAAGAAAATATGCTGGAGAAAGCAGAAGGAAATTGTTAAAGAATACTCTCTGTCCTGTTGGAATTTCACCTTTCCCAATACTGAGGTAGTCTTGGGTATTGAATGATGGATAAAGTTTGTGCCATTTGAAATATTCTTTGATTATCTGCCAATAATACACATTGGCACAATAGTGTCAGCCAGTTACAAGGCCAAATTCATAATCAGTCTGTAATGTCCCTTTGGTGCCGCGGCCAGGAGCAGTCGAGCCCGACGCAATCAATCAGGAAGCCACCAGGGAGCACTCCCAGGAAGCACCCAGGAAGCACCCACAGTCGGGAAGCACATACAATCATTCTACAGTTACAGGTCCTCATTCGCTAAGCACTACATTTCGGATAGGGAGAAGGGTATTGTCCACGAGCTTTCCACGCACTTTCCACACACTTAAAGTTGCCCCATGATTGGCTACAACATTTGTGTCATTTGCTGTTTCCCACACTGTTTTGCCTTCACTATACTTCGTTTCGCTTACTTCCACTTACTTTGCATATGTGCCCTTTCAGTAACTCCCTCTTAAAGGGCCTGCTCTCAACACTTTGGCTGATAAGTAAGTATTTCAATACCAATAAAGTGATGAGACGAGTTTCATGGACTAATGTTGAAACTTTTTGCAGCCTACCAGAAGCACAACGAGTTGTGGATCGAAGGGTGACCAACACAAAATTCAGGACTATAAACTGCAGTTATCTGATGTCCTGGTAAAGGGTGAGCCAAAACCAGAACTGTTGGCTGACACCTCTGGAAAGTAATAGTAACAATAAACATCTGGAGGGTTTGACATATTCATAGTTGCCAATAAATAATCCCTGGCTCTGAAGCAATTGTTTTTGGAGAAAGCAGTTTGAGATATGGAGAAGCAAAAAAGTAATTGTATAATGGAATGATGGACAGTATCCTGAAAAATCAGGACCACTTGTGTGTCGGCATGAATAATGGACAGGGTTGTAGGAGAGGAAGGGAAAAAAGGCACTGATCAGGTTGTATCATTCAGCGATGGGGGCCAGCCACAGAGGGAGGGAGGGAGGAGCACAGAGGAGAACAAGGAAATGTTAGCTCATCTGTCACCAAGAGCACCTGTGGATGCAGCCCTTTGTTCCTCACAGGTACCAACAGCAAAGTCATCGGAGTGCTCCTGTGCAAACAGAAGAGGAGATGTTTGTATTCATTTAGGATTTGATCCAAATTGGATTGAGTTCAGTAGAAGTCTTCCAGTAACTGTAGAGAGACTTGGATCTGGCCTGAAGAGGTTGTCTATTTACATCTCAATCTGCAAACATGAGTCCACATGCCCAAAGGAGCATTTTGCACTTTCATGTTTACTCCCATCCATTTCTCATACAGAGATTCATTTTGATGAATGCCCGAATTATCTGTTTGCTGCAGATGTCATTTACTTTTCTGCAGCTGTCTTGTCCATTGCTATATTGAGTGCACCCGCAGTGCTGCTGTCAGGTATTTAAAGCATCTTGGTCTAGTTTTCTCCTTTCTTTTCCCTCTGCAATCACATTTCAGTCAATCAGGGCATTTGTGCAGATGAAATTGGTCTCATACATCCGCACACACATTAGTCTTTTACATTATAGCCTAATAACCGAAGTATTCATAACGTAATTGTGGCTGGTGGGAAGCCTTGCTGTACAAAACTGATGGTGCTGCTTCCCTTCAGGTAAACCCTGTTGACAGGTAAAAGGTTACTGCTTGTATAGGCAAGTCCATTGCTCCGGTGCACATAGCGCTATGGATACATCATCAGATTAGTCAAATGTCTGTGAAAAGGGTTCTGTCTCTAAGGTTCTAGTTGTTCCTTGCCTGCCTTTGATATTCCTGTGGTTGCACAAGAAGGTTTGACCATGTTAGCATTACGCAGGCCTCTCTCATACAGAGCTCATTGTCTGTGTCCTTTCCTCAACAAAGGACTAAGGTGTGGGGCTTAAATACAGGCGTGGGATGTATTTTCCATTAAAAGAATAATATGAAAGGTATTTACTGCTTTTTAGCAGCAGTATCAATAAACTGATTAGATAGTTTTTACTGAAAGGAAAAAAAAAAGCCCTACTATATCACATCTTTGGTGTTACAAATGAGGTATCAATTTAAAGCTTGAGGGCTGAACAGTGCAGAACATTACAGCCATGGAGAATTCCTGTAAGGAATCCTGGATGAATAGATGCCTAGGAATGTGTTAAATGCCATGTAATAACAAAATGGTCTGATTACACTGACCACAGTCCCAAAACAAGTCCCAGAACAGGTGCCACAGGTACCAAGCTGCCTTTGTCACTGCAAACAGCAGTTACTTTCACACGTTACTCTGCATAAGCTCATTTGAGTGACGCGTTTTTACATTTTCTACATGGAATTTTGTTTCATTTTCAGGTGTTTTTTATTTTTATTTTTTGACATTTATATTGTAATGTTTAATATTAAATGATGTTGATGAAATTTTATATCTTGTTTGGTGTTCTATGTCTATATCATGCTCTAAGTAATATTATATGTAGTATTTAACATTTCCAGGATAAATTTTTTTTGAGGAAACCTTTATACTGAAAAAAGTTTTTCTTGTTCCAAGTTGGAGCACAAAGCATGTTTTGGAGCACTGGAATTTCCCATGGGGCAGAGATCCTGTTTTCCAACCAGCTCTGGTATATAGGCTATAAAGAACGCCTTCTGATTGCCCAAAGAGAACTTGGCTCATGGTCGCTTCTGAAGTTTATTCAAGGGCAAAAGATGGGGTGATTTTTATGAAGAAGTCTCATTTTGATTCATTTCCAAAAGACTAAAGTAAAAGCCAGTAAAGAGCTTGATGCTGTCTCACCCACCAGCTGTCATTTCTAAACAAGATGCTCCACATCTTTTACCGGTTTCTTGCTGTGGGGGGGATGAGAGGAGGGGAGGGAGGGCTTAAAAATAAAATAATTTCAAGAAAAGAGAAGGAAAGTTGAATATTGTTTGTGCAAACCATGTTTTTTGCAAAGTGGAACATAAACATGAGCCGTTGGTATCCACGTGAGTCATGTATTCCTAAGGTTATGATAAACTGTGTCTGTTTTTACATATTACTGGGAATGTATTATGATTATTCCCTTACAGCTTTCAGCTATGGTGATCTTCCCAGCTCAATGTTTTGAGGAATTTGTATATTTAGATACATATGAAGCTCCTCTCACTTTAATTGCGTACAATTTAATGTAGTTATCCTCAAAATGTTTATTATTTTTGGATGGATGAAAGACAAGAGATGGGGATTGAAAAGACCTTATCCACAGCCTATAGGCATTAGTGGGAACCTTTTCATTGGTTTCAGGGCTCATGTCCTCAGTGACTTGCCCACGGGAACTGTTATGATAACTGAGTCAAACTGCTCATCCGGTCTTTGATAATTCTTTTAAATTTTTTTTTTTTTTTTATTCCCAGCAAGAAACTTTATCCCAGTACTGATTTTCTGTAGCATATGTAAAGCTGTGTTTTAAAGTCACAACTTTACTCTTATTGTGTTTCCTATCAATAGTAGCAAGGAGCAGAAAGATAGCTCGGGTTATTATCTTTTAATATTTATTAGTTATAGTGTCAAAGAAAAATATTGAAATATTTCAGAAATGACTAATTTTACTATGGCTGCCCTCAAAGCCATGTACGTCTGAGGATAGCTGATGGTTAAGTTAAAATCAGCTGTGTTCTGTCTTTTTTGTTTTCTGTATTGTATGATTTTAGATATAGAAACATCATAATGGTAGAGTAAATACACGGTCAAGGCATTTATATGAATATTGTGCAATAAGATAGATTATTTTTTTTTCCAGCACTGAAAACTCAAATTACTTGCCTCACAAAAATGTATTACTTTACAACATATTATGCTACCAGTACATCTTTCACTCGAGTCTGTAACAAAGGTCTAAATTGTGATTGGTTTCTTGACGAGGCCCTGGAACAGTTCTGATTTTTCCCTAAATCACTGACCTTTACTGCCTTTAGATCATTGTCAGCCATAATGCATGTGTTAAGTGAGGTGCAGGAGAATTGACCATAAGTAATAATAGAATGCAAACACTTCAGACTGTCAGAAAGTATTTGACCTGATACAGAGGAGTTTTAACTAGAACTAATGTGATAAAACTAAGCAAAAAAGCTTACATAGATTATACATGAGAATAAAGTTCCTAGTGGTGTGTTCTCCCAAGGAAAACAGTAGTAGCAGTATGCATAAGTTACTTAAAGTTAACTTAAAATTAATAGAACTATCTTAATAGTAAGCATAAGTTACTTGAGAGTATATTGTAAGGAGCTAACTATTTTGGTGGTGATGTGAGGAGTGGTTTGTTTGATTGCTAAGCTCCTTAGATTCATGTTATATTCTTGAGGATATCAGAGGATGAAAGCTTGGTATGGAACAATCAAAAAGGCATTGTTAAGCTTGAAAAAAAATCTTTATCTGTTCCAGCATACCACATTTATAATGTTTGTCAAGGTAACTTAAAAATCTTATGTAACATTTTGTGTCATTGTTTCAATTGTGCATTTGTTTTTATTCATAAAAAAACCACCT
>VZTM01000618.1:0-11531 GCA_013400555.1 Jacana jacana | reverse complement strand
TAACTTAATACAAGCATACTTAGCACCAACTAAAACAATATGTGTAATCAACTTTATTCTCATACTAAATCCACAACGCAGCAGCTACTACAAAGAAAATCAACTCTATCCTGGCTGAAACCACTACAGATCTGAAGTGCCTTGAAGAGATTATTTAGATATTTACTACTTAAAAACATTTACTGTTCATAGAGGTATCATTCATGGAGAACTGGATATAATATTTTTACTGGTTGCTGTGGAGAGATCAAGCCTAAACTTTTTGGACTGTGGGCCAGTTGCCAACTTTGCAGACAACTTTGCTGCCTTTCTAAGGTCTTCAGTGGCAAATGAGTGTCATAGACTCTCTGCTCCCACCCTTCTCTAATATATTCTGGCAGTGTCCCTGAACATGTAATTTAATTGTTCTGTATTGAACAATTGATGCACCTAGCCTGGGGCTTTCATATTGTCCACTTTTACCTTAATTTCTATGTCCTGGCTAACATCAGTAACATGTGAAGAAGTGACACAAAATGATGAATCACCACAAATGACACAACATGCCTGTTTTGAGAAGTGTGTGCCCACTTGCAATTGTTCCTGGCCAAAAAATGCATTTTCTTTGACCCCTAATGCTTTGCAATCTTTTTATTTTGTGCTTTACTTGGTGGTTTTTGTGCTAAACAGGTAACATGTAGTTCAGCTGTTGCAGATCTTTTATGTCATACAGTTATACTATATTTTCAGCTCTCTTAATTCCCGAATGTTTCCCTGGCTGCTGCTCTAGTTCTTCCATGTTTTATAGTATGTGTTGTTCTGTCTTTTTTGATTTTTGCTTACATTTGTGCTTCCACGCATCTTGTAGAGTCATCTCCTGGGAAACATCATCTTTTTGTTCATGTTTTAGTCTTGAAATCAGTACTTGAACATAGCTCTATTTTACAGATTGGCTATTTCGCTATAATTAAGCTTCATGAATATGAAGATTCGTGTAGTATTCCCATGGTGTCCAACAGTTAGCTTTAGCAATAGGATTTTATTTCATCTCACTGTAACCCATTATCATGTCACTTTTGCTAAATTATAACACTGTATTGATTCTCAAGAAATGTGTAGTGTGTGCTTGCTAATTTTTGTTGTTATTTTTAAGACCAGGTAGGTGGACTGTGAGGATTGTTTGCTGGAGAGTTGGGAAAGGAGTTTGCTGGGAGGGAGATAGGTGGGAAAAAGGGTTGATGAAAACCTTAATGTCAGTTTGTAAATTTATCATGAGTTTGGAATTTAATAAAATGTGTAATGGTAGATAGTGTAGTTTACTGAACAAAGCCATTGACTGGCAGTTTTGAGAAGTGACTATAATTTTAGCGCTATCCCTGGCTTTCTGTGTGTTTGTTTCAGGGAGAAGCCCTTTATGTCTCATTATCTTCGGCCTTGGTTCCACCCTGCTCTTTCTCTCTCTTTCCCCTCTAATTCTTTTTGTTTCTACATTTTTCTTCTTAAAGAGTATAAGATTTTCAGAACAGGTACCACTGTTCATTACATGTGTACAGCATGCAGTGCAAAGGGCACCAATCTCATCTGAATTGAAGGCAGCAGTGCCATGCATATAATGATAATACCAGAATGCTCAGAAGTACATTTGCAAAAGTGTTTCTATGTTTTCTCTATGATGGAGTGGTTATTAGTTCATTGACTTTAGTGGAAGAATAAATAGAAATAAATCAAAACAAACTGGATACAGTGCTTAAGATTGACTGAAGACCTCCGAGTTCCAACAAAAGTCTTTCTGGCCTCTTGTCGATGGTAAAATATAGGATTACAATTGTTCTTTGCTCTATTTCTTTGCCTCTATAGCTGTTTACTTTGCAATTTGCTCTCCTTTAATGTATTAGTGATTATTGTAAGCCCTGACTTGAAAATCAAAGCTTTGCCATACTTGGTTCTTCAGAATGTGTTCCTCACATTAAAGTTGCCTGAAGCCTGGACCATGTATTAGGAATGGCATTTAAGCTTTTATAAAGCAAATCACTTATGTGACCAACAGTGAGTTGTTTTGCTGAGAGTGAGATTCCTTAAGTTGGGTCCTGGGACAATTCTGAATATGTTGAGCATAAATTTATACTGTGAATAAGAATGAATCAAACATCCAGTGAGATCCTGATTTGGTATCACATTGTCATAAGAAAAAAAAAAACATTCTCTTTAGCAAACTTTCAATGTAAATACCACTGTAAATAAAGAAGAAAGAGGTTGAGAAATACTCTCAAAATATTGTATAATGTAAAAGGGAAGGAACACCATAGTATTTTTAAATTCCAAGTATACATAGCTATGCATAAATTTCTTTTTATTCTACTTTTCCAGATAGACTTAGTGGCTTCAAAATTTGACCTTTGGCAATTGTTTTCAACTCTCCAAAGTTAACTAGAGTGAGAATAGAGAACCTTTCCCACTTTCAAGCCAATGTGCTTTTTTTTACACCTCAATAATATATCTGGCTCAGAATATTTCTATAACTATTTAACAGATAATTACATATAATTCTGCATAACTTGCTGATCACTTTCATAAGTTTCAGCTAGTTTATATTCTAGATATAGTCCTAGCTTTCAGCAAAATGCAATTGCAGTGTACGATAGGGAGGTCTCACACTAATCAGATTTACTTATTCCCTCAAAATATAGTACAGAACATTAATTTCATGCTATTTCAAAATGTATTAGCCAAGTGCCATTTCCATTCTGAATCACAGAAAGGCTGATCTGGGATCAAAAAAAATGAAAAAAACCCAAACAAACCCTGAAAGATGGCAATGTTATTTTCAGTTCTATGGAAACTAGGTCTTGTCAGAAAACTTGATCTTGCCTTTTTTTTTTAGTTTTTTACGATTCAAAAATCTGCTATAAAAGGAATACTATGATAATGCCCTATAACATTAAGTAATTGACTTACTGTCATGGAAGTAATTAAAAACATTTATCAGAGTACATAAACTACACAGAACTTTATTAAATTTTAGAATGAGAGGTAATGGCTCCAAGCTGCAACAGGGTAGGTTTAGGCTGGACATTAGGAAAAAATTCTTCCCAAAACGTGGTCAGGCACTGGAATGGGCTGCCCAGGGAGGTGGTGGAATCACCATCCCTGACTGTGATTAAGAGTCAATTGGATGTGGTGTTGATGGATATGGTGTAGGGGACAACTACATAATGTAGGGCTGATGGTTGGACTCGATGATCCCAAGGATCTTTTCCAACCTAAATGATTCTATGATTCTGTGACTCTAAATTGATTGCAAAAACAACTCCCAGGCTACATGACTTATCTCAGAAGTAAGGTGTTCTGGGGGTCTCTTCTTGGCTTAGGGCCTGTCAATATTTCTGTTTGTCACCTAGAAGAAAAAAGGAAAGGGTTCTTGGGAAACTGTTCAGGTAGCACACAGACCCATTAGCTATAGGCAGTGAAGAAGGGAAATCTTGTCATGACAGCGTGTCACCCGATAATGTAGAACATGCTGTGTGTAGATAATGTGCCCAAGCAGTACCCTAAAACAAAGTGAGCACTAGCTCCAAACTAGGGTTAACTGGTATTGCAATATTTCTCCATCTGTGAGGACAACCTTAAGGGTCAAGTAGGGAGGGGCAGAGCTTAGGTTTCTTCTTCCTGCTCCATGTCTTAGGATAGGCTAGTGAATGGAAGCTAGTGAGGATTTGTCATACTACCAGCCATCCAACTGACCACATTCGGAAGAAGCAGTAATAATGACGATCCAAATTATGCAGAACAACTATGTTCATCTGAAAATAGTCTTCTTTGAATGCTTTGGCTGCTTTAATGTAATTGAACAAAAGATCGTGCTGTTAAGAACAAAGGATGTATGTCAAGCATGTAGGCTGGAATGTGCTCCCACTTGGAAGTGTGGTGTGCATGCATCCTACCCAGCACTGGTGTAGTGAAAAAACTAAGCTGCCATGAGATTAAGTGAATATTAAGTAGAATTGAGGAAATGACTTTTTGCTTTTAGCTTTGATGTATCAAGCAGCTGAATTCTGTATTCTGAATGAAATGTCTGACTTTAGAAAATGGTCTGGGTTCTAGAAAACTATCTCAAAAGGAGGGATGGAAGGAGCTCAGTCTTCAGCTTCTCACTGACTATCTAGGCAGAAATTATTTTTCACAGCCGGTTAGCGAAGCTCTGTGATGATAAAATGCAAGAGCTGAAGTAAGGTACAATGACAGTAAGAGTAAGCACGAGGTTTTAACAACGACAACAGCTGCTTAACAATTAGCATTTATCTCAAGGTGGAATGACTTGCAGAAAGACGTGCCCTCGTGCCACCAGAAACGATGAGCGTGAATCCCCGGGGTAAAGCTCAGAGCTGTGCTGAGGCAGAGGAGCCTGTGTTTCTGCTCTTCGGAGCATCGTCTCCCTCCGAATCCCGAAGTAAAACAGAAGCCCGGTGTGAGGCGCAGCCCTTACGCGCTGTCCAAGGTGCTGAACGCGAGGGCCATTTCAATAGGAACCCATTTAAAACCTGAAATTAAAGCGTCAGCTTAAGTGTCGGAGAAGCGAACACTAACAGTTACATCACCCTCCCGTGGGTTAAAGTATTCGCTTCTGTGAACCCCTTGGTTCCTGTGGGGTACGCACACCCACCCCGGTCTTCCCCACCTTCCTGCCTTCCCCCAAGTGAGACTACTTGCCTCTGTGTAACCATTGGCCTAGCATGGAAAAACAATTTCAAACTAATATCCTTATTTCTGTCCTAGAGTGAACAACTACTCATGGGCTGATTGTGGTATATTATCTATGTCAGCTGTAAAGAAAGTTTTCTAGAGAAGAGATCTACCAATCTGTCATGCTATATTAAAAATAGTTCTTCTTACGATGTGCATTAGTGTTCTGGAGGGGTGGAGATGAGACTCTTCCAATCATTCTGCTCCTCTGAAAGAAGATTCTAAACCGGATTTCAGAAGCTCTGCCTACCTCTGAAAAGACCATTTTGAGACAGTAATTTCTGCATGCAAGCTGGATTGCAGAATGCACTCTGCAGAATGTTACAGAATACAAGTATGCTGCAGTACTGCAGCTAATTTGCTTGGAATTCTTGGGAAACGAATAATTTTGTTATCTTCAGAAAAAAATTGTAAGAAAAAGTTCTCTTGCTGAATTATGATCATACATCAAGCATATTCTGTACTGCTTATATTTGCCTTTTAACTTTGTTATCTCTTTTTGGCTTGGGAAGTCACAATATCTGAGAGCCCAGAGAAGGTCATGCTCTGTACATGTGTCAGGCTTGATTGTAATACCATGCTTCATCCTCGACTTTTCTGTACCCTGAGGACAGACTGGCAGAGAGACTATATTTAATATCACAATTAACTTTCCTGAAGCAATCATGCTGGAAGAAAGATACAGGCCATTGAAGGTAGTGATATTGTAAAAATAAACTGCCCTCTTATCTGAAAAATCGTGTGTAAGAAACTGCAGGTACTGTTCAGGCCCTCTTTTCGTGCTGAAGTACATAATAACGCAATTTAGCTCAATCTTGTCATCTTGAGGAGGTATTAAAAAAATAATGCACCTCCAGCTTGTTTGACAGCCCAGTGACTGATAGAATAAGTGACAATAGCTTTTTCCTCAATGTACACCAGGGAGGGCCTTAGAAACTTTGTGAAAATAGACAGAAATGCAGTGATATGAAGTGGGTTGGGAAGCTGAAGGAACTGTTGGTGTAAGTGGGACATAAATGAGACAAGTAGAATTAACCTGTGAAACAATGAAACTAAAAGTAATTAAAAAATAATGATGGTTCTTGATTGCAGGTGACCAACAGCTCAAGGACATGGTGTAGCAGCTCAAGTTTGATCTAACTGATTTAGACAGTGTGGGTGCAGTTCAGAATAGCGGTAAAATAAATGAATAAAAGGATAGGCTGACTTCATAGTTGCTGACCTTAGGAACCCACAGCTAAGGAAGAAGTTTTCCTTATGTTGCAGGTGTGGGTTGAGGGCTTTAAGAAAGCAGACATTTTACGTGAAAAGAAGAAAGAACTAAATTTTAAAATGGTTGCTACAAATTGCAGTGCTAGAATTTGGACAGAATTATTTAAGGGACTTTTTTATTCAGGCTAACCATTTAGGCCAATTGAGGTAGTTTAGGTACAGAACTTTCCTGGTTTCCTGGTATTTATTAAACTCAACATGCAAATACGCACTGAGTTCTATTACAAGATTTGATATGTGAATGTGACAGTTTGTATCACCTCGGGTACATAAGTGATATTATTTTCCTTCTTCCTTGGATGAAAAGGGGCAAAGTTTAGTCACATAGACCTAGATACATCCATCAAAATGGAAGAGTTGGATGAGCAGACTTGATACAGCGTGGTGACAGCTTAGGTTTTCTAAAATAAGACTTAAACTGGATAGAAATACCTCATAAACCAAAAGTAATCTTATCCTTGTGGAATTTTCCAATGTATTTGAAATCTATGTGGATAGAACTAGAGAGCTTTTATAGACATTTTGCAATACCTCTGATCAGGCAGCAAAAAAGTTTTCCTTGCATATAATTCCTAACCATATTTCCACTGGCACATTCTTTACACATTCCATGGAATTTGAAATTGAATAATTCCTATGATCTGGTTACAGCCCTAACAAATCTCTGAAGTGCATTAAAGAACATTTTGCACTGCTCACTGTTAGGAATGCATAATTACTCTCTAAAAATCTACAAAGGCTGCAGAGCCTCTAAACAAAATGGATCCTCATTCTTTGTTGGAATTGATAGTTTATATGCACTGTGCAAAATCTTTTTGTCATTGCACTACCAATTAAATCCATGAGGTCGCTGAAATGATATGAACTTTAGATTTGCTTATAGAACAGTATTTAAACTTTTGTCCCTGAACTGCCTACAGATGATCTGATATAATAGCTTAAATAAAAGTATAAAATCTAAGCTATGAGCTGATGGGCACTCAGTAGCATTTAATGGGTAAATTAAATGACAACTCTATATGTTCATCAGATGGCCACCACTGGAACCATAACTGTTTCTGATGTCTTAATATGTTTTTGGTAAGATTCCATGTTGATACAAAAAAGTCTGATGGTTTTGAAAAAGCTCGGCTAAAAGAAACTGCCAGAACAAAATGCAGTTTTTTGAAGACGTATCGGCTGTCACAGGGAGGAGAAGACTTTTGCAGTATTTATAGTTGCTTCAGGTATACTTCACTTTCCTCAGGCTTTATTATAGGAAATAAATGCCTGCACCCTTCTAGAGACAACTGATGTATGCAGAGTTGTTAATGCTAACTGAGCTTTGGTGAGGTTGGTTCTTTGTCATAAAAAAAAAAGAATGTTGTCATTGATTCCAGGGAGAGCTCTATTATGCCAAACACCCTGGGCTTGGCAGGGGTAGGGACAATGTCTTATGGGCCACTGAATTGCTGGGTAGTGGGTAGCATGTGGCTCCCCCCTGTTGCTGTTGGGGAACTGGGACTGAGGTGATTTTAGGATGGCAAAGGGTGGTGGAAGTGAAGACTGAGGGAGGGCAGGAGTCATTAGCTTCAGGAGCAACAATGGGCAAGTGGAAGGGAGGGTCCTGGGGCTGAGGTCCTACTTTGGAATGATACAGTGTTGGTGTGCAATGGGAAGAGAGTAAGGTGTATTGAGTGAAGCCTTGTGATTTAAGACACATGAGGAGGGTGTAGAGAGGGTTGAATCTGTCAGACAAAATTTTGTAACATCTCGTAGAGGTAGTGCCTTGACCATTTCTATATGTATGTGTGTGATACTTGGTCCTTCCTATCTATCCTTTCTTGTTTGGGATATTAATATTAGAAGATTAGTTTAACAGATCTCCTATTTGTACTTTTTGTACTTTGGTATTTCTGGGAAGTCAACCAGTTTATTGCTGACAAATACTTGCATAAGTTTACCTATAAATCCATAACACTCTTATTTTTTTCCATCAGTTCAACCGGTGTGCTGCCCACCCACCCCCACCCCCCCACCCCCCAAGTTAACCTTGTCTATCTTACTCAACTCTTTCCTTATGAAGTATATTTGAAAGCTGATTTATTCTGTACTGGGCAGGGAGTACACGGAGGCTCCAATTCTATGCATCATCCAGATTCTTTTTATTAAATCAGCCATGTACATCAATAATCAAAAGAAAGACAATTTTCCAATTCTGTGGACTGCTCAGCTGAGTCCTCAGCTATATAATCCAGTCTCTGTGTTCAATTTCCCAGGCACCCATTGCCTTTGAAGCTAAGAAACCTTTCACAGTTGTGCATCGTTAGTATCAAACTTCCTACTTATGCACAGCCCTGTTGAAAATGGGAAATACACTTTGCCCTTTAAAATTGAGTTTATTTAGTTTGGCTGTCTTTATGTTTTTCAGGCATGTCTTTACCCCAACTTTATGTTTCTCATCTTTAGCCCAACTAATTAATATGAAACTATAGAGTCATGGAACAGTTTGTGTTAGAAGGGACCTTTAAAGGTCATCTAGTCTATCCCCAGTGATCAGTGGCAAGGTGCTTGTATGGATGAGTTTTGGCAACAAGGCTGTGAAGCCAGCCAACACAAGCACAAAAGCTGTGGCTGTGAACATTTTGAATGCATTCCGATTTAGAGGAAGACACTGTGAAATCAAAGATGAGATCTTAATTTGAGCATGACTCTGACTTTGCCTTCCAACTCTTACAGAGAGGATATATGACTAAAATTCTGTTTGTACTTGTGAGGGAAGCTACATGTTCACCCTCAATTATTCTGTTTTAACCTTGAAGAGCAAATGAGCCAAATATATATCTACACATTCATTTTAAAAATGTCAATGAGAAAATATCTGAATATAATTTATTTTTCTTTCCTGAGACATGGCTCATAATTCAGTTTTGATAGGCAGCAAGTGAATCAGCAGAAACTCTCTTCGGCTATTCCTGGAATATATGCTGCACCTTTGATGAAGGACCTTATTTTATTTAACCATGCTGGAAAGCTCTCTTCTCAGGTTGCTTTTTGTACTCCAGGGTGAAAGTAGCTAGTTGTTTTTCTTTATCTAAGAACACTTCTGCTTATAATCCCGCCAAAAAATAAAATGACCTTTCATACTAAGCTATATTTCATAACAGTGAATAGTGTGAAATGCTGATCTCAGGGAAAAATGGAGTCATCATCTTGTTCAGAGCAACTCAGAAAATCTGAATTCCATTCCCAAATTTTCTGCTGGTCTTTTCTATGACCTTTAGGTAGGCAGTTTAATAAATGGGACACAAGTGCCTAACTGCCCTCCAGCAATTTTTAAAACCTAGCTGGGTGCCAGAC
This sequence comes from Jacana jacana, assembly GCA_013400555.1. Classification (NCBI taxonomy): domain Eukaryota; kingdom Metazoa; phylum Chordata; class Aves; order Charadriiformes; family Jacanidae; genus Jacana; species Jacana jacana. The sequence goes on along the minus strand of VZTM01000618.1, from coordinate 2,201 downwards.
TTTATCTCTACGTGCAAAATAGGATAATGTTTCTTAAAGTGTTGGCCACCACCATGTGGCTGATTTCTCATTGGGAATTCTGTCTGTTCCTGTCATGCATGTGCTAGCTACTAATAAGTGGAATGAAAAATGCTTTTGTTCTACACTTTTTTCCTATGGCTAATTTTTTTTTTTTTTTTTTTTGATGGCAGACAGGGGAATTAAATGCTCCTGTGTGTGAGAGTGAACTAGTTAATAATGAAGGAAGTTTTTCAAAATACCTTAGATTTTGACATTTTTTTCCAGAAAATGGCATGTTAAAATGTTACTAGCTGGCTGAAAAGTGCAAGTACTGTATTTGTCAGAAATTTCTTCAGGAACTTGACAGAACAATGGTACGATATGTGACACAGTACAATTAGTAACATCAATAACTTTATAATAGTTGTTACACTGGTGTCTGGTTTAGAGCAGCCATTACAAGAGTCAGTTGGCAAGGCAGCATCTGTTCAGTTTAACATTCACCTTCATCCAGTCATCTTGCTGGTAAAAATCTCACTTTTTTTTTTTAAGTAGTGTTTTCTCCTCCATTTTAATTTTGTATGACACCTATTAGTATTACCTGTACTTGTTTCCAAATTTACCCGTGCATCAATTTTTGCAGGCCATAAAAGCAAACACTGTCTTCACCATTGTTTAGCACGTCTCTGTTCCTCACCATTACCAAAGCTGTAAGTGGAAGATGAAAAGGGGAGAAAAAGTTAAAACAAACAACGGAAGCAAGCAGATTAATTCTTTATGAAGGAAAAGCCATTAAGGGGTTACACTTGTGGAACATCTGTTTTGCATTTGTTAACTCTATCAGAAACTCTTCTCATTAAAAAAATTGGAATTAAAAAGGCAGCTTTCTTTAGCTAACTTTCCCTCTCCTTCAGTGGTAACACAGTTTCTGTAAAACTAATTTTTTGTTTGTTTGTTTTTCCTCCTGGCTTCACTTGACTCTGTGAATCTCTGAGTCTGCATTTTCTAAAGCAGCTTTAAATCAGGCTGTCAAACCTTTTTCTTTTGTTTCTCTTGGTATTCAAAAATGGAACTCACAGATGAGGCTACACGAAGTAATTGACTAGCTAAACAGCAAGTAGGTGTAAGGAGTTAGAAGTTTCCTCTCCTGCTCTTTCTTCGGCTGGAGTGAAGGTCTGCAAAGCTGATTGCTTAAGGGAAGGGACTATGGAAACAGTCAAACCCTATTGTTTCTCTACATAGAGTAAGGAAGAAAAATTACGTGATGAAGTATGAGGTAAAAGGAGTTATATCAGTTCAGTGGGGCAGGTGAGTGACTTTTCTTTCTGAGTGTGGAGATGAGAGCAAGTTATAAACCTCCTTTGACTTCAGTGGGGACATAATTCCATCCTGTTTTTATTAGTTAAACACTGTTCTGATTCACAAGGAGGTCACTTATGCTTGAAACCTGGAAATTCTCTGTGCTAATGGTGCCTTTCATTCATTTGTACAGTTTAACTGAAATGAGTTGGCTTCCTTGGAGAAAACCAAACCAACCAAACAAACAAAACCATAAAAAACCCAACCAACCAACCCAAAAAAGAAATATCTATCTGGAGCGACAAACAGCACCAGGTTCAACTGTCTTTCTACTACAGCTTCCAGCAAACTGTGTTGATGATTTTTAAATACAACAGATATATTTAGATGTATTAGTGCAAGAACTGCTGCAGAAAACAGTACAGCACAGTTTGAGCTAAAAGCTGTTGAAACTTCTTTTATAAAACCACCTTCTTAACCTCATGCTGAAATATTTAGGGATTGGCTTTTTATTTAATCAACAGAATTTGAAAGTTAAGACTAGCAGTAGTGACCTTATTTTGTCTGGAAAGCAAAGCTGAATAGCTCATTGTAGCATTAGCAATTATGTATAGGTTCTGAGAGGAAAGATCTTTTTTTGCTTTAATCCCTCAGCATAAAATGAGAGAAACAAATATAAAAGAATAACAGTCTTTTCAACCAATAAGTCATACCAGAGCATTATCCAGATATTTGATGAGTATATTAATTTCTTCAAAAAGGATTTCTACTCTTTTATGTTGTTAGTAATTAAATGTTATTAGTTTGGCTTAGAAGGAACCATTAAAGGTCATATAGCCCAACCCCCTGCCATAAGCATGAACATTTTTCACTAGATGAGGTTGCTCAACACTTCCAAAGAT
>VZTM01000610.1:0-16693 GCA_013400555.1 Jacana jacana | reverse complement strand
GTGAAGATTTCTAAAATAAAAAGTAACTAGTTATCCCAAATATAAGGTCTTTCAAAAGAAAAAAAGAACATTTTATTTTTATTACATGCTTGAAGGAATTGCGCCAATACCTCCAAGTAAATCTATTTCATCTACAAATAAGTATTGTTTTATTGTATTTACATACGTTTTATTGCCTAAGTGACCAAAGAGACAAATATTACCATTTGTAGCACTTTATGATGAATTATGCATGCAACCATTTGCCTGGGTATTTATTCAGTTATAATCAAGGAGTTTTCACTGACTTTTAAAGTTATTTGAAAAAAATATCATAGACTGCACTTATTTAACATTAAATTTAACATCATATATGTGTCATTTATAATTATTTTTTATTTAATTTGTTGTGTACTATCTTGGTTTGAAGTAAAACAGAACCAAGTTTCTGTTCAGTAATTTTGTTTTTCATCTGTCTTGTAACTGAACTCTGGAAGATTGACAGCACATTTTGCAGACAGCATCCACTTCCAGAGTGATAAGGCCTGATGCTTATAATTAACACCAAGGAATAGTGTTGAATGCAGAGAGGCTCCTGCTTATACTTCCTGCTATAACAACAAAGGTCAGCTAACTTTGTTGTATGACCCATTGGAGTGTTGGAAAAGTGTAGAGGGGCTGCACCTGTGGGGTGGAGAAGACAAGACAGGTGACCCAAAACTGACCAACATGGTATACCATCCCATCTGCTTCATGCTTGCTATAAAAGCTGAGGGATCAAAGTGTCAGCTCTCTTTCTTCAATGGCCAATGGNTCATGCTTGCTATAAAAGCTGAGGGATCAAAGTGTCAGCTCTCTTTCTTCAATGGCCAATGGCCAAGGAGAACTCTGCCTGTTCTTCTGCCTTTGCTTCTGATCCAAATATTCTTGACTCTGGATCTGGAATCCAGTTCCCATACATTGCTGAGTCCAGTCTGTGACATTCCCAGAGTCCCTGCTGGTGACATGATCATCATAGTGGAAGCTTCATACTGGATTTACATATATTGCATATGTTTCATTATTTTCTTTTTTTATATTATTTTTTTTATTATGTTATTATTAATATTTCACTAAAGTAGTTTAGTTTTCTTTTAAACTCATAAGTCTCTTTCTGTCTCATCCTTCTCTCCCTGAAGGGAGATGCCTCCCTTCTCTGAAGGGGAGAGAAGTAAAAGACAGCATCTGACATTCATTTTAGTGGCCAGCCCAGCCCATACCATGACACGTTGCTGTCTCTCAGCTCCTACCAAATTACTTAGTTTACGCAATGGAAAAATGGTGCAAAAAGTCTTCTACCTTCCTGTACCACAAATCTTCCCATAGTACTGATATGACTTTCATTCAGCCTAGCATGTAGCTCTAGATTTGTGGAAGAAATGGGCAGCATTAAGAAATGTAACCAAGGTATTCACTATTCATAAATACCACGGGGAAGACAAAATGGGAAAATAAGTAAAAATTATTACTATATATTTCTTATCTATCCTGTAAATTTTATCACAACCTTATCTCATTTATCTCACTTCAAAATGAATAACATACAGAATATACAGTCACATCATATGACACATGTTTTTACTGTATACTCTGTTACGGCACCTCACTAACTTCCATTCAAGCCTATAAGGATAAAGAAGTGAATATCACAGCTTCTTGAGTTGTGTACATGTGTTTATATACATACAGACATATGCACAGCCACAAATATAATAAAAATCTTTATTAGCTCCCAAACTTTTACATAAATATTCAACTAATATATAAGCCACTTTTATTTTGCTCATGTGGCTATGACTAAACTTGACTCACCCTAGTGACAAATCTTTCCATAACAACTAACACACTATGAAATGGGAAAATGATAGAGAACCTACTAAAAAAAAAGATAAAGGACAATCCAGTATCTTGACAAAATAAACAATCTGATCATATCATATTAAAGGTTTATTTGCTTTATATAATTGATTGAACTCTGATTTGGCAGCTGCTGTCCACCTAACAGAAACAACAGTCCCCAAGCTTCATTATCAGTGCTATTTAAGTATCCAGAGCTTTTTTTCATTATTCTCTGGACATCAGTTGATCTTTCTCACATTACAGCTTATTCTAGGCTAAAATAGGCCAGATGTTGAAATTCAAATAACAGAGCACACTCACTAGTTGTTTTTTTTTTCAAGACTTTTAGACCTACCAGACAAAACAAATGGAAAAAAAACCACAGAAACAAAAACAGAAACAAAAACAAAACAAAAACAAACAAACAAACAAAAAAAACCTAACCAGTAAATCTGAATTAGGGTGTGGTTTGGAGAATGAAATAAGAGTCATGATAACACTTTTTCTTACGTTTACAGCAGTAGATGTTTCAGGAAGTCAAATAGATGTTGTAGCAAAGCTGGTGCTTGGTGCAGCTCTCCAGGATCCCAGAACCTTGTTTCTCCAGGTGAGACTCATGCCTAGAGTGCAGTGCATTGTCTTCTCATATAACTGTCTGCTTCCTTCTCTCTCAAGGAGTGGGAAGACGCTAGTGCACACCTGTATAAATTCATAAATTCATAGAATTATAGAATAATTAGAGTTGGAAGGGATCATAATGATCATCAAGTTCCGACTCCCCTGACACGGGCAGGGACATTTGCCACTAGACCAGGTTGCTCAAAAAACCATCCAGCCTGGCCTTGTGGCCTTGAACACTTCCAGCGATGAGGCATCCACAACTTCTTTGAACAACCTATTCCAGTGTCTCACCACCCTCACAGGAAAGAACTTCTTTCTAGTATCTAATGTAAATATCCCCTCTTTTAACTTAAAACCATTACCCCTTGTCCTATCACTACACTCCCTGATAGAGTCCCTCCCCAACTCTCCTCCAGGCCACCTTAAGATACTAGAAGGCTGCTATAAGATCTCTGCAGAGTCTTCTCTTCTCCAGACTGAAAAATCCAACTCTCTTAGCCTGTCTTCATAGCAGAGGTGCTCTGATCATTTTCATGGCCCTCCACTGGACCTGTTCCAACTGGTCCACATCTTTCCAGTGTTGAAGACTCCAGAGCTGGACAAACAACACAACACTTACCTAGATCCAGAAATGTAGCTTACATTACCAGTTTAGTTATAACCATACAGTCCCTTCTATCTCCTGTCAGTTTTCCAATAAGTGCAACACTTCACTCAGGAGTGCAGAGACCTCTGAGAAGTTGTGTTCATTGGGAAAGCAAGCAGATCACTGATGATCCACTAAGAACTTCTTATGTGTGTTTCTGAATGAGTTGAGAATCCTCTGAAGAGTTTGTGTTTGTCCTTCCATCTGGAGGAAAAGGTGGCTATAGTAGCAAGTCCTCCGCCATGGACATTGTATATATTTTATACTCAAATATTTTCAGTGAGAATATTTCTGGAAAAGTAAAGGCTGTCTCACATTTCCTCCATTGATCGTTTTTCAGTCCTTCTCTGTCTCCTATCCACATATCAAGAGCTGGAAAATATTGTGGATATGAGAAGGGGGAGTTGAAACAGTTCAGACTGAATGAAATTACAAAACACTATCATCATCACATAGTTCACTGCCACTTTTTGCAAACAGATTTAGTAGCTGGGTTAGGAAGCTGAAATCTGGCAGAGATGTGCTGCTTAGAGGGGTGCTTTTCAGCATGCCAGTAAAGAAGCTTTGATTTAGCCAGAAAGAACTTTTAAAATAGAAACTGGCATATGCAAAATAGATTTTAAAACAGAATTATTTATAATGACTATTTCTCTTGGATATCAAAGTGGAGATTTGGCCCAATAAATGTCAGATACGGCAGGAGCTTATACATAAGAAGTGTCAGACTGACTGTTGTATGAAACCATACACAGAAAGTGTCTTTCCTAAGTGTCTCATACTCTATTTCATAGCTTTTCCTATATCCTCATATATAAATGGCAGAAGATAATATGGATTAATATTTTGAGATCTTAACATATTAGAAGAATAAGCTACAGTAAAAAACAAGTTTTCTCATGCTAAGGATATTTACATGAATAAAGGCACAGTAGAACACTCTCATTTATAGTTATTAACATTTTTCTAAAATATCTACAGGAGATCTTCTTTCAAATAATATCATAATTCTCCCAATCTCTCTTAGCAGAATACATTTTCTGAAGCATAAGTACTGACTCCAGTTTGGATGTTACCAGCTGCTGGCATATCCCCAAATCCTTTCTTCTCGCTATCTACAGGTACAGATTTCTTGCCATTTCACAATGGCTACTACATATATTACCTCAGAATTTTGAGAGGAAATAGGAAGGTGATTCCAACAACAAAATGGAACTTATTTAATGACAGAATGGTTGAGATTGGAAGGGACCTCTGGAGGTCATCTTGTCCACCCCACTTGCTGAAGCAGGGTCATTTCGAACAGGTTACCCAGGACAGTCTCCAGACAGCTTCTGAATATCTCCAGGGATGGAAACCCCTCCAGGCAACATGTGTCAGTCTTCAGTCACCCCTACAGAAAAAAAAAAAACAACCAAACATTTAATATATTAAATACACTTTTATTTTGAAAGGGGAAGAATCATAGAATCATAGAATCATAGAATCATTTAGGTTGGAAGAGACCCCTGGGATCATCAAGTCCAACCATCAGCCCTACTCTACAAGTTCCCCCCTACACTAGATCTCTCAACACCACATCTAATCTGCTCTTAAACACAGTCAGGGAGGGTGACTCCACCACCTCCCTTGGCAGCTGATTCCACTGACTGACCAGGTTTACTTCTTTATGCTGAAGTGGTTTTCCTCTAGGAGGGTTAAACAATTGGTTGCTTTTGGAAAGAGATCAAGGACAATCTCTAGTTACAGAGACTGAGTCAGCTGATGACACTTTAAAATAGCAGTTTAACAATTATTTCCTGATTTTCTTTGGGTTTTATTTTAGTGATATAATGAACTCACTTGGTTTTAATACGCATATAATGAATATAGGATTTCCATTATAGCTTAGCCTGAATATAATGCATCATTATTTCAACTCCACTAATAATGATATATTGTGAAATTGAATTAACACATATCATTGATATTAGAAGCCAGAGGAAAATTCTCCGAGAAAGCTATAAGGAAACCCAGATTTCCTGCCCTGTTCTCTCTGTATTCTGCGCTTCTTACAAGCATTCACAGTCAATGGCTCATATTTGCTCAAACACAGTTCTTGTTATGCCATACACAGTCTAAATCTACAAATAAATGCTATGTCCAGCAGTTCCAGGGATGGTGACCATTGAAACACCTACATTAGGTAGGATGTTCTTTTATCACCTATGCTTCATGATTAAAAAAATGCAAACCAGACATGTTCTACTAGCTGTTTTTATTGTGTCTCAAATTTCAGTCTGCATCTTAATGCAGTCTTCATAAAAGGACAGCATGACAAAAAAATTTCCAATGAGATGTGTATAACCCAGAAACATCTAATTATTTGCAGCATCATAGCAATTGAAAGCCCAGGGTGAAATTCCCATGCATTTCAGTGGGACTGAGTCCACATTCTTAGTGAATTGCTGGATGGTGGATGCTAACAGGTTTAGTTTGTATATACCATAGTTACTTATACATCTATTTTCTGTTACAAAAAATTACATGGTCAGAATAAAACCTTGCAGATATTAACTCAGCTTCAACTACTGAGAGGTCTTGAGAATGTAATTTGTGATCTAATTGGTAATGAAATTATGCTTTCGAATATAGGTGGCACTTATGTATGCACACAGACAGCTCTTAGCATGGAATAAAAAAGTCTTGATCTGTTCTCCATGTATGAGATCCTAAATGTTGGTTTGAAATAAGTAATTTTCAATTATTAACATATCAGCTTTCTAGTACCTATGTGATAGGCTTCTCTTTAAGGTCAATTTCATTGCTATGGACTTATAAAATTGGTGTATGTCAAAGCTAGAATGCAGTGTATTTAATTCAAGCTGACACCAAGTATTATTATAGATGCTAATCTTGCTCCGTAGGATTGTAACTAAGGATCAACATAGCATGGATCTCCAATATGTTAGGTGCTTTGCTTGGAGAAATACACAGGTTTTGTTTGAAAGGGTCGTGAGCTAAAACTATTCAAGCACAGGAAGAAAATAGCAGACAGAAGACATTATTTAATGGCCAGCAACAATGTTTTAATTCACTTTTTTAATAGGGTGAAGGGTACTTAGAGCTGTTTGAAATTAGACTGAAAGAGGAGGAAAAGGGAAAATAAGAGAAGTTAGAGCAATGAAAAAGAGTAAAAGGGCAAATGTGGAAAAGAAATTCTGAATGGCACTGGACATTACAGCAAACAGCCAAATCTCAGTAGATGAAAGTCTATTCAAAACTATGCAGAGCTTTGAATGAATAAAAGTCCAAGGTTTGTTTGCTTCTGCAGCTGATATTAATAATGTTTCTTACTGTTCTTCTCAGCTGCCCATCATGATCAGTGATAATACATTATTTTGCTGAGTTAAGACCAGGAAAATGTTCAAGCTTCACCTTTATTCAATAGCTTTTCTCCAAAAAGTGATTAGGTACCTGTGCTTCCATTTAGTTAAAAGGTATCATGAAATCCAATATAGTAGGGTATTGAAAAATTAATGACGATGTCTGTAGCTAAAATGTACTACACAGTACATTTTCTTTAACTGTGTTTCTCAAATGAATAATCAGAACTTTATCATGTAACACTGCATGAGATGTTGTCTTAATTACCTTCTCCCTGCCACCGAGATAGGAGACAAAATATGTTTACTCTTTTTGGGTAATCAAATATGTGATTAATTTTGCAACATGTTTTCAGTTGTGAAAAAGTTTTCAAAGCCTTGTTTGTCACATCTTTGAATTCTGCATATTTTGTTGGGAGCAAGTATTCACTTGAATAAGTCATGCTTTTTAAATTGTTATTATTATTACTTTCTGTTCTTAAACTACAAGAAAATAGGTATCTGGACAAACAGCAATTTTGAAATATTGCTGGATGAAACACAAACACATCTTTGTCAGAAGAAAAAGACCCTATATTGCACAGAATGCATATAAGGTCTGAGAACAGATGGTTAATAGAGGATGGCTACTGGTTGTTTTTCCAAGTAGCAAACTTAGGATGTGATTCAGTTCACACTTACACTAACAGGATCCTTTAGGTCCCGTGGTAAGGTTGATACTGTAGTGCAGAAGGTCCTGGATTCTGGTACTAGTATTTTGAAGGATTGCTCTGTATTCATAGCAGAACAAACTCTTCTTCTAAAACCACCCTCTTAGCTGAGAAAGATCAAAAGCATGCTCCCTTTCCTCCAAAATGCATTTTGTTACTCTTGTGGGATGTTTTAAGAGAGTATTTCCTTTAAATTGCTTCACTGTTTATTTACACATTCACTGGTAATGCTAAGAGCTTATCCCTTTCTTATCACAGTGTGTAATTGTTTCAAACCTCCCCAAGCCCTTCAGATTCAATCAATGGTTTCAAATAGTCTGTAAATATTTTCCAGCTTCTTCAGAAAATAATCTTATGCTCCGTAAGAAGTTTTAAAAGAGGGCTATTAAAGAATATATACAGAAGCAAGAGAGAACAGCCATTTCCTCAGAATTAAATTGGTTCTGAAAGTTTTCAATCAAAGTATTTATATAAGCTGTGTTTTGCTGGGAATTTTTTTTAATTCCTGTAAATTGCTATATACCATAGAGTAGCAAGTTTCTAAAATAACTTTCAGCAGCACCCTCTGTGTAGCTGCCAGATAAACACTCAAACCTCTGTGGCTCTGTGTTCCAAAAGACGCTGATTGCAAGGAACTGCATGAATGGGAGCTTTGCTGCAGGAGGCTGACTGGGTGCCCCTGGGGATATGGAATAGAGTCTGTGAGGGAAAAATATTGCCTGTGTATTATTCGTATAGGTCATTGAAAGAAATTGAAACACTAATACATGTGTACAATGAACAGCCACCAAACAGGTAAATATGCTGAAATAAAATAGTAACTTCATTTGGCTGCTATTTTCTTAGAAGGGCACGGTGGCCTCATGGAATGTATTTTGGTTTGATTCATGAAAACTGAATCAGGCAATGTGCCTATTTTGTTACATCAGGCTGTGTTTCTACTCTGTTTTGTCTTGTAAATACTAAAAAAGATATTACTAGGTTGATTTCCCAAAAGTGTATTCCAGATTTATGTGTGTCATTTAGTGGCTTAACTTAGCCTATTTCAGTACACAATACATAACTTTAGGCTTTCTAGTAATATTTATTTCCTTACTTTGGAAGTGTGTAAAAAAAAAAAGCTGTCCTTTTTTCAATATATTCAATTTCTGTTCTCATTAGTGATCCATTAGGCTTTAAATGAGCGCTAGAGGAAGTGTTTGAAAAGCCACACACAAAAAGTTTTGAGTAAAATCAAAACTAATATTTGAGTTTGAACCTGTGAAAATTGAAAAAATTCAATTTAAGAAATTCCAAGAAGAGCCCATTGAAATTAGGTCTCTGTCATAAGAAATTTTGAGGAATCAGGAAGGTTTTTCTGTTACAAAGTAAAATGAAAATAAAAAGAATGGAAAACAAGAAAGAAAAAAAAATATGTGAATTCATGAATTCATTGCAAAGATTTCATTTTTACAGCTGTGTATGCTAAATGAGGTTATTTTAAAATTTTGTATTATAACTAGCCAGAAATTTTAAGTTTCATTTTTGACATAAGAATCTTGAAATTTTGATTTAGATCAGAAGTCTGAACAATGCAATGTATCTGGATCATTTTGGAAAATTTATTTATCTAGATTGTTGTGTCAAAACCAACCTTTTCTTCTTTTGGATAATATGCTATCAAAAACGTACAAGTAAACTTATCAAAACTTAAAATCCGTGTGATCAGCACTAGAGTTCCAAATGACACAAACCCAAAATGACATATTGACAAACACAACCAAAACTAAATTTCTCACTGTTTAAAGTGAAAAATATAACATCAAAGATTTTTTTTTTATATATAAAAACAAGGACAAACCTTATTTTCTCCTAAGCACCTTTACTTCCAATATATTGGCACCAGTTCAGTATTCACTGGCCTTATTTCTTCTCCTGCAGCCCTATTCTGTGTAATGTGCACTTCATCTAATCTGATAATAAAATTCTCTCCCATGGATAGCAGAGAACTAACTTTCTAACTGAGCAAGGGTGAACATTCTCAGCTGTAAGGAAAACAATATAAGTGCTAGTTGGGGGGATGTACTATAAAATCCTCCCCTAAAAATGTAGGTAATGTTCCTGTGACCTGCTATCAGAGGAAGACTGTTAGCACGAACTTGTCAAATAAAGCAACAGTAATAGAATATGTTGCAAGACATACAGATTCACACAGAAAAGATTTAGCCAATGAATGAACATGGAAGAACATTTTAATGAAACAACAGAATGGAAAATGTGTCTCTAGAAGGTATATCTCGCATTTAGGATTTTGTAGCCTCTTTCCATAATACTCAGAGCACCTCGAAGTAGAAGAGAGTGCTACTGAAAAGTGGAAAGACACGGGCTGTGAGTTTTCCTCTGATAATTATCCTTGATAAAATGCCTTTCTTTAAGGTCCAAATCAGCCTTTGTCCAGTGTGCATTCAGCAGGTAAACACATGACTCTAGACCTCAGTGGGAATCTTATCTAGAATAAGACCCACACATCTACCCCCACTTGAGGCTCAGTGTCCCAAATATCAAATCAAATGTATTGGCTCAGGGTACCTGACTTAATTAGATAGCAAGGAAAATTGCATCAGCTTTCAGGCATCATGGCAGGTCTTGCCATCCTTGTTCTTCATGTGAACCCATGAGTGCAAAAGGCTCTACAGGGCTCTACACCAGACTCTTCACCAGAGAAGCAGTTTGGAAAGCTGTTTATTTCTCAGCTGCTAGTGACTACCGCTATGCAAGACTCACTAACATGCTGTGTTTATGGTAGTACTCTGACCAGCTCTATCACAAACCAACTGCATAGCCTCTGGGATGAGCATTTATACCACTAGCTTCAGCCCAAAGGAAACTGCCACTGTTAATTTGTGACCCTTATGCAGAGGCCAGCATCTACATGAGCCTCCTCTGGAGAAATCCACCCACAGTTTGATGCAAAAAGGTGAGGGAGTGCACAGCACTGCACAGCATCTGCCACCATGTGTCGGACACCTCTGAGGAACAGCAGCTGCTAGTGCCTGTTGAATCCCTGGGGACAGGTACCCTGTCATGGTGGTGCTGCTTCTGTGAAGCAGCTTGGGCTGGAATGAGAAAGGGTTGACTTGTACTGGTACAGAGTGAAGGAAAAGTATTCACACAATTAGAAACTGTCTCCGTTACCTAGCACCAGCTAGCAGCTGAAAAGCAGCAACATCACTTTTACTGTAAGTAACTGTTTCAAAAGAAAGGCAAACATTGTCTCAAACTACCTCCAGTGACGGTTTCAACTAATGTTATTTTTGCCATGAAATGGACCATAAGTGCTCAAAAAGCCAGGAAACAGCTGAGAAGCAGTTCAAAAACCTGTTCAAACCATTTATCCTCTGTGCCTCTCAGCAGCCAGTTACTGTCTGCTGATTCCGAGGTGATGTGCGAGTGTTACTCATATAAATGAACTTAATATGGGTGAACATGTCAAGACTATGACAAGTTGGGGATTAAGTTCATTATATAAGCGCCAGAGATCAAGCCAAAGTTTCACTGGAAAATTCCTGTTCACTCAACCTGTAATATTCTGTCTGAAATAATTTACATTCAGGAAACTTTCACAACAGTCCAGGTAAACAAGATCTGTTGTAGAGCACAGCCTAGTAAGATCTAGAGAAATTAATATTTCACAAAAGTGTTTAACAGCATAGTAAAAGCCAGCATATCTAGGTCCCCAGACTTTCATATCATTTCCCCAGACAGTCATATCTGTCCTATTCAGGCTAAAGAATAAGCCAAAAAGCAAATAAATAAATAAACAAATAAATACCAAAAGGAAAACCAAAATGTATTGCCACCAAAGTTCCTGATAATCAAGCAATAACTTTGTATAAGTTTTCTGTAATGCAGTTAATGAAACTCTTTGACATAAATGAGGTGGTGGGTTGGCCTTGGCTGACTTCCAGATGTTCACCAACCTGTTTTCTTTCCTTCTCTCCCCTTTCTCAACAGGACAGAGGGAGAAATTAATATGTAATAGCTGAGGTATTAGAAAGCAGCCCTGAGGAAAGGGACTTGGGGGTGCTGATGGATGAGAAGCTGGACATGAGCAGGCAGGGTGCATTTGCAGCACAGAAGGCCAGTCAAATCCTGGGCTGCATCAAGAGATGCGTTACCAGCAGATCCAGAGAGGTGATTCTGCCACTTTGCTCTGCTCTGGTGAGACCTCACCTGGAGTACTGTGTGCAGGTCTGGAGCTCTCAATATAGGAAGGACATGGACCTGAAGGAGCAGGTCCAGAGGATGGCCACAAAACTGATCAGGGAGTTGGAGCATTTTTGCTATGAAGACAGGCTGAGGGAGCTGGGGTTGCTCAGCCTGGAGAAGAGGAGGCTCCGGGGAGACCTAAGAGCAGCCTTCCAGTACCTGAAGGGGGCCTACAGGAAGGCTGGGGAGGGTCTGTTTACAAAGGCCTGAAGTGACAGGACGAGGGCAATGGCTTCAAGTTGGAAAACAGCAGATTTAGATTGGATATTAGGAATAGGTTCTTTACTTTGAGGGTGGTGGACCACTGGAACAGGTTGCCCAGGGAGGTGGTTGATGTCCCTTCCCTGTAGATATTCAAGGTGAGGCTTGACGAGGCCCTGGACAACTTGGTCTACTTGCGGGTGTCCCTTCTGACTACAGAGAGGTTGGACTAGATGATCCTAGAGATCCCTTCCAGCCTGGACCATTCTATGATTCTATGGATTCAGATAAAAACAAGGATGTCTTTTACCGCCAACCACTGTCTTAAGCAAAACAGACTTGACTCCAGGAAAAACCAATTTAATTTTGTACAAATTAAAAATAGGCTTTGATGGTAAAAAACAAAAACTAAACCATCTTTCCACCTGTCCCTCTCCTCGTTTTCTTGGTTTCCAGCTCTCCCAACTATAACTGGAAGGGTAATGGGGAATGGGGTCAGTCCATAACAATTCCCTGCTGTTGCTCTCTCCTCACACTTTTCCAATTTTCTAGCATGGGCTGCAGTCCTTTATGATGAACCTGCTCCAATATGGGCTCTCCAAGGGTTTCAGTCCCTCAGGAAAGCTGCTCCAGTAGTGTAGATGCCTGCTCCACCATGATGTCGCTACAGGTTGCAGGGGAACCCTCCTGCTCCTTCTTCAACCTCAGTGCTTGCAGAACTGTTTCTTACTGGTTTTTTTTTTTCCTTACTCCCCATTGCTCATACAGTGTTTTGCCTTTTCTTAAATACATTTTTCACAGAGATGCTCCCTGCTTGGCTGAGGGGCTCAAATGTGCCCTGCAGTGTGTCTGTTGGAGTTGGTTGGAACCAGCTGTGTCCTGCATGGGGCAGCCCTGGCTACTACTCAGAGGCTACCCTGCAGCCCCTGCTACTGCCAGCACCTCAGCACCAACACCCAACACACCGTCATGGCCTATTTGTAGTTTCACTTCTACTCTCCACATCTTACTGTTCTGTAATGAGCATTCAAGTGTGCCATCCAAACTGATTAGCATAAATACTGACTGGAAAAGGGAAACAAAACCCTGATATTCAAAAAGGGGAAAAAGGACCCAGGGGACTACAGACTAGTCAGTCTTACCTCTGTGCCTGAAAAGATAATGAAACAGATCCTCCTGGAATCTCTGCTAAGGCACGCTGAAAATAAGCAGGTGATTGGTGACAGCAAACATGGCTTCAGAAAGGGCAAATCACGCCTGACAAATTTAGTGGCCTTTTACAATATTGCCACAGCCTTGGTAGAAAAAGGAAGGGCAACAGATGTCATCTACCTGGACTTATGCAAAGCACTTGACGTTGTGCCACATGACATCCTGGTTTCAAAACTGGAAAGTCATGGATTTGACAGATGGACTACTTGGCAGATAAGGAACTGGCTGAATGGCCACACTCAAAAGGTTGTGGTCAATGGCTCATTTTCCAAGTGGCAGCCAGTGACGGGTAGTTTTCCTCAGGGGTGGCTACTGGGACCAGTGCTGTTTAACATCTTTGTTGGAGACATGGACAGTGGGACAGAGTCTCACTCAACAAGTTTCCTGACAACACCACAATGTGTGGTGATAAGGGATGCCATCCAGAGGGACCTGAATAGGCTCAAAAGTGGGCTAGTGCAAACTTCATGAATTTCAACCAAGCCAAGTGCAGGGTCCTGAACCTGGGAAATGGCAATCCCAAGCACAAATACAAGTTGAGCAGAGAATGGATGGAGAGCAGCCCTGAGGAGAAGGACTTGGGAGCAATGGTGGATGAGAAGCTCAACATGAGATGGCAGTGCACACTGGCAACCCAAAAAGCCAACCACATCCTGGGTTGCATCAAAAAAAGCATGGCCAACAGGTAGCGGGAGGTGATTCTACTGCTCTACTCTGCTCTTGTGAGACCCCACCTGGAGTACTATGTCCAGCTCTGGAGTCCTCAACATAGAAAGGACATGGACCTGTTGCAACTGGTCCAGTGGAGGATCACAAAGATAATCAGAGAGCTAGAGCATGAGTTATGAGAGAGTTATAGAGTTATGAAAACAGACTGAGAGAGTTGGGGATATTCAGCCTGGAGAAGAGGAGGCCCTGCAGAGATCTTATAGCAGCCTTCCAATATCTGAAGGAAGCCTACAGGAAAGATGGAGTCAGGGAGTGTAGTGACAGGACAAGAGGTAATGGTTTCAAACTGAAAGAGGGGAGGTTTAGAATACATATTAGAAAGAAGTTCTTTACTGTGAGGGTGGTGAGACACTGGAACAGGTTGCCCAGAGAAGTTATGGAAGTCCCATCCCTAGGAGTGTTCAAGGCCAGGCTGGATGAGACTTTGAGCAACCTCATCTAGTGGGATGTGTACCTTCACATGTCAGGGGTTTGGAATCTGATGACCTTTAAGGTCCCTTCAAACTCTAACCATTCCATGATTCTATGATTAACCCCCACTCCCAAACCTCAAATGTTCATAAAAAGAAAAAATTGCTTAATTTTTAGCAATTGAATTGAATCTTAAAGAAGTAAAGATTTAAAAACTGGCATACATCATCTTAATTTAAGGAGGAAGCTTGTACTTTTCATATATGTTTCATTTGAAGGCTGTGATAGCCTGCCATATGTAGGCATTAATTTGTTTCTAAAGACAGCAGGACAAAGGCTCTGATGTTTCCAGATCATTTACAGTAGTCTAGCAAGAAGACATAACAAGAGAACGACAAGGAGAAAATATAATAGTGTGAGCACCAGCCCTTTCACAGGAAAGATATGAAAGTGCTTTTATTTGAAAAATGTCTACTTTTCAATAAGCATTGAATTAATCATTCTGAAAGCAAATATAGCAGATATTCTGCATATACAGTATATATTTTATGTATAAGTAAAGAAATAATTAGTGGCTGTTTATAGCTGTTGTTTTCTAAAATTTATTGCATTACACATATTTACAGATTAAATATGACTTTTGCTTGAATCAATACCACATGTCAGTATCAAAAAAAATAAAATGGGAAGAATGAGATTTTAATGCTTCCTTGCTATTTCATGGAAGCATCATTAATCAGATTTATAAGGTCCTTAACAAAAAGCATCAATGCACTACATCATTACTGACAGAAGATTTTTTAAATCTTAAAGAGTGAGAATGCAAAATTCTAGTATTTGTCATTTTTCAGCTTTCTGACAGCCAACTGAAATCTATGTTGCCATTTGTTTGATTTCTCTGGCAACCACAACCTGATCTATTAGTACATGTATATTCCTACTCTCTATTACTTCCAGTAGTGCTACAGTAACATTCTGTTTCAAACTAATGGAAATTATTTTAACATTGATCTATAATGCAATGATTAGATAAAACTACAGGAAGATTAAGTTAAATATGTGACTTTTAAAATTTATCTAAAAGAAGGAGACCAATCAGCCACTGAAATAAATCTGTCAAATCTGTCAAATAAGTGACATCACTTTAGAGGAAGACAGAAATCTTTTTACGGGAAAAATACATTTGATGCAACCACTTGTTCTTGGCCTTGATGCTGGAACACTAGAAGAAAATTCTAATACTATTTTACTATTTTACAAGTCAAGCCAAACACACTCAAAAGCACTAAGTAGCTCTCAAACAGAAAATACTCATAGTTGCAGTTTCCATGGTTAATATTTGTCCACAAGTATTCTATCAGAAAGGTCAGTCACGGCATTTACCCTAGAATTTCTGTCTTCATTCACGGAACAAACCACTCTGACTTTTGGTCCCATAAGTGGGCCCATAAATGGAAGAAATTGAGCTTTATGGTTTGATGGAAACCAGTGATGCTCTAGGTAAACTTATAAGCTACAATTTAAATAGTGAATATGCAGTATCAAATCTCTGATAAGCTTTTCACTGTTCTTTACCAATTAATCACATTAAGGTGGACTGAGCAGATGAGATTAATTCTAACTGAAATCAGTGGAGCTATATGAGGCATTAAACTGATGAAGGTAGTTCTCTAAACTACCTTCTGTGGTCCAGTGTGCCCATTTTCTTTAGAATATTGACTAAGAAACATCAGATTTCATATTAATAACCTGTAACAAGGTTACATATGTATTTTTAAGAAAGACAAAAATACAGTAAAAATTTGCAGCCGATATAACTCAATCCCAAATTTAGGATAATAGTCTCATTCAGGCAGTTTTCTGATGCATCAAGACCACCTAAATCTTTATATTTGGAACATTCTAATATGTTCCAATGTATTGTACATATACTCCCTATATAGTATCTTAATAGTCAAATAAAAAGTCAAATAAAACCAAATAAAACCAACAAAAAAGGAACTTTTATTGTAATGATAACATTTAGATGATTAACATTTTGCTAGAGGAAATTATTGCAATTTTTTAGATATTTAGATGGTAGAGACTCCATGTCTGCTGCTACACATTCCAGTGGTTCCTTTCTTAAAAAGAAAGAGTGAGGACCTCTTCCACAGTCATTAATATAACAAGGTGACCTTACAAAGTATTGAAAGTGGACAAGCTCTTGAAAGAAAAATCAGTTCAGAAAAGAACACAAAAAAGGTGAAGTATTGGAACAGCTAAAATGTTCTTCAAACTTTTTTCTCAAAGCAAGAAGAGGCACATTACATTCTAGTTTCCAACCATTATTGAGATGAAACAGGAAGAAAAAGTACTTGACATTTCAAATGGCTGCCCATAGGAAAACTCAAGAAAGCTAAACTGAATTAGAATAGCATTAGTAATACCCTGGCCACATGCACCCTTACAGAGAAGTTAGAGGTATTAAGTCATAATGATCTAGATAATAGAAAATGCAATGAAACAAATTCCACTTTGATTTTCCTGTGCGGCTAAAAGCTGAGCATGAGAGACCCATCTCTCCTACTGAAGACTCAAGGCAAATGAAAGCACCTCAGTTCAAAAAATCTTACATACTTAAGGTTACCAACTCTCCACTGAGACTTTGTTTTTTTAAATTCATGTTCCCAGACATCTACAGTTGTTCTCAGCTT
>VZTM01000608.1:2222-16973 GCA_013400555.1 Jacana jacana | reverse complement strand
ACACAGTCCATTGTTTTCTGAGATGAAACCAAATTCAAAACATTTACTTTTTATTCAGGGAAAGCAAATAGAGACATTTTGTTGTTGGTTCAAACAACCTGCTCACTGAATTAAACAATGGCAGTTACCCATTTTCATTTCTGTATTTTCAGGCTGATGTTTGCATGAACATCCTCTTTTACTGTCAGGACACTGTCAGCATTTTTCAGCACTCTTTAAACTTAGAAGGCCTGTATTAATTCTCCTTTTATACTGTGTTACTGCCTTAACTTCATCAGCTCTGGAGAAGTGTTGGTTACAGAAAGGCTGGTGACGTGTCTGGGTGAACTCCAGCTGCTCTGAAGAACCTTCTTGGTGGTCCCTGCACTTTATGAACAGATCATTGCTTGTTCTAGTCATAGTTACTACCATGTTACTACTACATAGTTACTACCATGACTACAACTAGTCATAGTTACTACCATGTTTTTACAGCTGGTATATGTGGTAGTCCATACTCTGTATGCCAGCTCTTCAAAAGGTGATGGACTTAAAGTAGCCATCACTGGTGGACTTTAAAAATTGCCCACCATGAGGCTGATCCATTTCTTATTTTATGAGAAAAAAATGTGTGGGAAAAGATTTCTATTTATGACCTTTCCAATCTAACAATGCCTTTTTTTTTGTTTTGTTGTTGCATATGAGTGACCTTGGCTGAGAGGAGCAGATGATGAGTAGAAGAAAGAAAAGAAAGAAAGGGGTAGATCCTTTCCATAGGTCTGTTTGGCCTTTGTGACACAACACACTGGAGAAAATGCACACTTGAATACTTTACCTTGAAGAATGAACGTCCTGGTTTAGCAAATGTGGGCACTACAAAGCAGTATGGAACAAAACACTCAGTCATTTCACTGCAGCAGCCACCGTGCTTCATAGACAGCTCTGCGGAGCAGGTTTCATCCCAAATACCTTCTTGCTTTGCCTCCTACTTGCCCAAGAGCCAGCACAGATTGCCACAGTGTTAATTCCAGCCAAAACTCCAGTGGAAAATAAGGGCATATGACAAGAGTGCACATATGTTAATGACTCATGCACCCTGCACTTTTTATTTGTTATTTTATATGTTGTTTGTTACGGTTAATAAATTTTTATTTTGTGAAAGCTGTGATGTATTTGTTCTGTTTAAAAAACTGATATAGAACACCCTTTTCCTATACCTGCATTTCTTGCCAAATTCTTGCCAAAATGTGGTTAACTTAAATTTCAGTTTTTTAGCAGTGAGCAGTATAGCTTAGTCAAAGAGCAGAACCAGCAGATTCAAAGCAGTGCTGCCAATAACACGTATCAGAGTATGCTTCTGAGGTTTCCAGAAATTGTATTCGAATTGACTCCTATAATTGCTCTTTTGTGTTCAGAATCACCAGTCTTTCTTCTCTCACTGAAGGCATCTTCATTTTTTGCTTTTAGAGGCGTTTTTAATTTACCAAATATACATTAGAAGCTTTTGAACAATTCCTGTATCTTTGTTTCCAGATGTCAGGTAAATCACTTCAGGAACTAGGAAAGAGAGTTGCAGTTGGAGAATTGCAGTTAATAAACTAGCTGTATCGTTATAAATATTGCAGTTTAGAGAACTGTATTGCAAAAGGATTCATAAAAAATGTGAACTGTACATAGATTTCATAATCGTTCAGAATTTAGTGAGCCATCATTGCTTCATACAACTATGCAAAAGTCTTAATTGTCTTTATGTACTTGGAAGTTAAGAGAAGCGGAAATGGGGTACCTTGCTTACAAATTTTCTTGCTTGTATATGCTTGGCAGGAATCGCCGTTCTTACATCCTTGTAATAATAGCGTTCACTATAGATATGTGAACACCAAGTTGCTAACCACTGGTAGCAGCATGCTTTACAGGCTCCCGGAGCCAGTATGCCACTACTTTCTGAAATGCTTTTGATTTTGAGGCATTTCCATTGAAATGTTGATATAAACTCAGCACACCATTACAGGAACTAGAATTACGATCTCCTGTATCTAAAAGTTTTGCTTCTGCTATTGACCATGTCACATTTGCACCGTGATTGTTCCAGAGGCTAAATGTCATGAGTTTCACTGTATTTAACCGGTTGGGGAATACTTCAAATTTCATGGCAGGTTTTATTTTTTGCATCTGTCACCTGCTTCTCCTCAATTTCCTTTCTCTCTTGAAAAATCTCCTCAAACTCGGCACATGCAGGCAAAACGGGTACTGCCCCATAAATGAGATTTCTGTCACTTGTTCCATGTATGTTTCTAATGTTGTAGACTGAGTGTGAACTCAAAGAACTGAAAGCATGAAAATGGGGAAATGAAGGAAGAAAAAAGCACAAAGAAAGTAGGAGCTGTGGGAAGCTGAATCTAAACTCTTAAAATTCCATAGGCAGAGTTCTGGGGTCCCACAGTGCATTGCCTAATATTTATCCCAAAAATGTCTGCAAATTACATTAACTGCCCAGAATTCCAAAATGTTTCTATCTAGAAGAATAATTTATGGACAACGCTGTGTTTGTATGTCCTTCCTAAGTGCCTCCATGGAGCTCAAGGAGCATACTGGTGATGCTCCTAGTCATATGATTTGGTTTTAGGCAGTCCTGCGAGGAACAGGGAGTCAGACTTGGTAATTCTTATGGGTCCATTCCAACTTGAAATATTTTCTGATTCTTTGACTCCCTGATTCAAGATAGCATGAATCCTAGACAAACTGTGCTTCCAAGAGTTGTTGAGTGGCCCAGCTGTTACTGGGAAAGGTTTCTGCTGTAGACTGGACTTTAAAATAATTAGCTGTAGGAGAAATAGAGGCCTTTTCTTACTCATTTATAGTATGTTGATGTAAAAATGCAAGTAAGTCAGGAGATCCCACCTGTCCCTCCTTTTGGCCAGCTGAGAGATGAAGAGAAAAAAAAAGTTGAGGACTGGAAACCGAGAAAGCAAAATGAAAAAGTTATCTTTGATATTATGATTTTTTCATATATGAGAATGACAGATTTCAGATCATAGTTTAAGATTTTTAAAGAAGATATTTTGACCTCACTGTTAGCTGTAACCCTAAAATGACTAAAAATGTCTCAGTCAGTGTTCACACATCCACTTAACTGTTATTTTTCTGCTGAAACATCAAAATGTTAGAGCCATGGTAACAGCAAAAAGAATTTGCCAGACAGCTATATTGGTACAAGGAGACAATGCATTTGCATGGCTACGTTTACAGAGCCAGTGGCCTAATCCTGTTCCACTGAAGTCATTGAGAATTTCTTCAGGGGAAGAATGCATTTTGTCTTAGTTTCTAGGTTTTTCAGCTGTTAACTTTTGCAGCATGGCTTTCAAAGCAATTACATTTAGAGTACAATTATTAATCCATGCTTTATCAATGGAATTCTTGATTGCTTTATCATTTTTGCCCATAGGTCTGAATATAAAATTTGAGTTTGGCCTGTCTCTGTTGTAAGTAGTTTCTTGATCAATCAAGGACATGGAACTGCTGGAGAGGGTACAACAGAGGGCTACAAAGATGATTAAGGGCCTGGAGCATATCTGTTATGAGGAAAGGCTGATGGACTTGGGTCTTTTTAGTCTAGAGAAGACAAGGGACAAGGCTGAGGGGAGATTGGATCAACGCCTATAAATACTTAAAGGGTGAATGTCAAGAAGGTGGGGCCAGTCTTTTTTCAGGGATGCCCAGTAAGAGGACAAGAGGAAATGGGCACAAACTTGTATGTAAGAAGTTCTATCTAAACACGAGGAAGAACTTCTTCACTTTGAGGGTGGCAGAGCACTGGAACAGACTGCCCAGAGCGAAGTGGAGTCTGTCTCAGGAGACATTCAAAACCCGCCTGGACAAGTTCCTGTGCAAACTGCTCTAGGAGGACCTCCATTGGCAGGGGGACTGAACTAGATGATCTCCAGAGGTCTCTTGCAACTCCATATAATTCTGTGATGCTGTTATCCCCCTGGCTGTGGTAAGCTTAAAAACAATCTTCCCCAGGAGGTATCACACCTATTGCATATGCTGAGAAGTATTTTACTGCCCTCTCCAGAGGCAGGTTGCTGCACCTGTTTACAGGTAGTCTGAAACACTAATGGTCAAATTGAAAGCCATAAGATATCTGTATTAATCAGCCTTTACTAAACAGTGCATAACTGATACCTTCATAATAGTTTGTGGTAAGATTCTGTCAGCCTTGAGAAAATAATCTTCTAAATATATTGAGCTGTTGACTGTCTTCCCTCATCTTCCCATCAAAAAGGTTTTTTGCTGCCTTCAACTGTACACAGAAATTTTACTCACATACTTAAAAAAATCTGCATGGAAATGAAGAGCATACAACTGCTTTAAGTATGAAAGCTCTTATGTGCATCAAACAAGACAATAAATAAGTTTGAATGTATTGCTGCAAATCTCAAGAACCAACTACATTATATTTTAGTAATTGCAGATGTCTGCCAGGAACATTGGAAGGGATCTTACGCTTTAGAAAACAAGGTGTCTGTTTATAGACAGAACACAGCAGAATAAAATCCTGATTCTTGTATGACACGCTCACCTGCGTACTCATATTGAACTTTATATATCTATTCATCTGCTGCTCATAGATAAAACCTCAGTGTTTACAGAATTAGGGTCTAAGTGTTTGAGTCAGAGATGAAGTTCACTACTTGAAGGAAGTTTTGAGAGAAAGTAAACTGCATGTTGTCTAAAACTGGAGAACTTTTTGAGTTATTATTATTAAAAGCTATAAGTAGGATAATAATGAAAAAAATCACAATATTTCTCCTTCAAGAATTAAATAATCTGATCATAAAAAAAAATTATTAGAAATGGCTTTGTTAGTACTTCCTTAACTTATGTTACAAAATAAACTACAATTAAATCCAAAATAGCTTTGGTTAAATCAAACGATCCAGTTAAACTCATATGACTTTACTACTGTTTGATTTGCCAAACATCTAATTTTAAATTAACAAGAAGGAATAAATTAATCTCATATGTCAAAATTTTCCTGGAGCTGAAATTAAAAAGATCTGTGTGGTACTGTCACCTACAAGTTTTCTCAGTTCAGTGGGACTTAGATCCATGCATCCCTGCATTCTGCCAAAATGGGTTGTTTTTCCAAGTGTTTCAGTAGGCACTCATGTCTCTGGTTAGGAGACATGAGAGGAAGGGGATTCTCTCAACATTAGGCATCTGCATTTGAGCCTGTTAGTCAAAAAATTGCTTTCAGTAAAATAACTATAATCACTTGAGGCTCATTTACGGTTGCAGAAATTCCTGGTTTGTCACTCTATGGCAGGGATAGAGCAGAAACATTTGAATACACCTCATTGTGTAACATTGTGCAACTTCTTTTGTCTTGTGAAATGTTTTTGTGAATTATAGATAGCTTTGCATATAAATTAGCTGTACACTGCTTTGCAGCACACTGGTATCCTGATCCTTTTGCCCTTTTTGCCCTTTTTCAGATGTTACTAACTATCATTTAATCTTTTCTAATACAAAAGGTATTTTGCAAATTGATAGTCTGGCATGAGGGCAAACCTACAAGTGTTAGCAAAAGCATTTCTAACCCAGGCTGCTCACTAATTTTAGGGTTTTTTGTTTTGTTTTAAAAAAAGCCTGTTACTATGGGCCAGTAAGGAAAGGAAGTGAGGAGGGAAAATAAGAACTGGCTCCCCTTGATGGTGGTAAATAGTATGATATTTTTTAGATCTGTGACAGACGCTACTGCTTGAAGATATTTTGGGTTGATGGTACCACCTAAGAAGTATTCTGTAAAAGAATAAAGGAAGTAAAAGTGTTAGAAGAATCTTTACTAACTTTTGCCTGCTGAACTGGGTTGAGAGGTACGAGTCCATTCTCATTCCATTCAATGAGTGGTCTCTCTTTGGTGTCATCTACTTTTTTGTTAATAAACCGGTAATAGTATGTCTGCATCAAAATGGCCAAGTACAGGTACAGGGTGTGCAAATATACCAGAGCTAGCTTTAATCCCTCACTTTGTGTGGGAATAGCTGTAGATGGTGCAAGGTGGTAGAGCACATCCTCAGCTGTGGGTGTTTTTTGTTTGTTTGTTTGTTATTTTTTTTTTTGTTCTTTTTGTAAAAGACTGGTAAGAATCTGGAGCATGAAATTTTACAAGGCTGATAGACTTACCAAAATAAGCAATCCAGTTGGTTGAATAGAGCATGTTTCACTTCTGTGTTTTGCAAGTAGGCTTTTGTTGAGAGCAAGTTGATTATTAAGCACTTGGGATAGCATGTTATGATGAAGTGACGTAAAACATTTGTACCTAACATGCCTTAATAAAATGATAAAACTCTGTATGCTGATCTAAGTAATAAAGAAGTATAGAAGTAACAGTGTTTTATTTAATGTCAAAAATAAAACAGTATTTGTGACAGCTAGTCCTTGTAGTTAACAGCTCATCCGAGAGCTTATTTTGCTATAGAGACCATATTGTATGTAATTTACAAGGTCAAAGAAAAAATGGTATTGGAAAGGATATTTGGAGGTCCAGTCCAATCCTCTTCTCAAAAGGGTTCAAATCAGGATAGAGACATATTAAGTCCAAAGTTCAGTCTATGCAGTAGCATGCAAGAATTGTGGAAGCACATGAGAGGCTGTGAGAAAAATAGGAAGTATATTTAAATCAGTTTCTCTAACTCTGTTTAAATGTGATGGTAGAGTATGCTGCTATAGCTGTACTGACTTCACCTGATATTGCCATGTACAGGTAATTTTATTTCTGGCATCTCCACATGTCATTGGGAATAGAAACATCCCTAGAGCCAAGAGCTGACACTTCTGTTGGATCAGGTGGTGAAAGGGAATCCACAACATCTGCACAGGTCAGAAGGGTGGGAGGAGAATGGAAGCTGAAGGCCAGTATCATTGAAAAATGTATTTTAGAAAACCTTCTACCTACTTTCTCTATTCCAAAAAATCATTCTGGTTTTAATCATAGAAACACATTTCTATTGCAAGTTAGAAAAGATACAGCAGGAATCAGCTCAGTATCAATGGGGAGATGCTGTGGTTGCCCCATTTTAAGTCCTTCCCATTTTAAGTTCTTTTATAGTATCACAGAAATTAAAGTAAAAAGCGTAAAGAAAAGACGAAATTCCTAGAGGAGCAGGACAAAACAAGGAGCTGTGCACTTCAGTAAACATTACCTAGAAACAGAACTGGGGTAGGACAGTTCAGATTGGTTTGTTGTTTAATAGGTACTGACTTTGTATTAAGGAGTACATTTGTTTAATATGAGTAGTGACACTTGTGGAATAATGAAAGCAAGTAATTTTTAGGTTTCCACAACAAAACCTCATGCTGCTTCATTTCCTGCTTACCTTTATACTGGTTGGTGTTGACCCTGAGCATTCCAGGATTCACAGATCAGAGGTGACACAGGTGACAGCTGCAGGTTACAAAAATAAAATGGAAAAATATAAGTCTTTTTTGTTTGCTGTGCATAGGAGTCATAGGATCAGTTCACTTTAGAGAGACAAAAATCCTCTTGGACACAGCTAGGACACTAGGGATCAAAATCTTCACTTTGCAGCAGTAGCATAAATTCAGTGTTTCCAGTGGTTTTACTTACTATTGAATGTATCTAGGTATTGCTGCAAGAACTTGAATAACGTGGAAAGGACTGCAGGCTTGGCAGAATGTCAGGTGTGAATGCAGAGTAGAGATACAACTGTAATTATGAATTAAAAAAATATAATTTATAGTTTAAATTCAAAATAAAAATTTGGGATGTCCTTTTAAAGAGACAGAGCTTCTTTCACACAGAGTTCTACTTTTTATAGCAGGCCTTCAGGCACATTTCTAACTTCAAAATACCCTGGTTTGACATGATTTAGCAGTTTATAGAATCGTCACTCACCTTTAAGGTTTTGATATTTTTTTCACATGATATCACACATGCAGTGACATCTGTTTTGCACTCATAGTCAAAATGAGATTGCTCTCAGCAATGTCAAGAAGAGATAAAGATGGAGTCATAGGGGATAGTGAGATGTGAAATCACTTGAAGCTGTATTTTAAGGCTCTGTGACTGACAAAGCAGGTGTGCTTTTTCTACAGGGACCATCTTTTGCTTGTGTGTTTTTACAGCACTTAGCACAAGGTGTTCAGTTTCGTGACTTGGGCTTCTAGCAAGAATAGCATATGCATGTTAGACATCCTGTAGAGACAAGACTGCGGTTTTACTGCGAGTCAAGGTCAGCTGTGGGTGAAGAACGTGGTGCCAACTTACCTGGCTAACTTGTGGGAACTACAGCTTAAACTGTGTCTCTCACTGTGGATTTCAGTGAAACAATTACAGGCCAGTGTTTTGAAAAAAACCAGACAACATAGTTATTCTTTGTGCTCTCCATATTGGTAACTACAAAGCCCAAAACCGATGGAGATTGGTTTGTGTATAGTTAGAGAGACTGTACAGTCTTGTATATTGATGCCATACTCCTGAACTCTCTGTCATCAGTCCTTTTTCACCTCAGTATGTTCAAGACAAGAATCAGGCCCACTGTTTTTAAGATAGGATACACTATTAAAATGGTAGGTGAAGCACAATTTCCACCTGCCTCAAATTAGGGTATCTAGGTGATCCTGTGCTGGGGATTGATTAAGCTGTTCCAAACCAGGACATCTTTTTGGTGTACAGTGTACTGCAGACTGAAGACTCAGTGTACTCTCATCATTCCAGAAAATTTCAATGGTAATCATCTTTGATTTTGTAATGTATGGGTGTGGATTTCTGTGGCAAGCTGAAAATTCAGCAGAAGTGTTAGTTAATTATGAAATTCCTGAATATATGATTTTGCTAAAAATATTCTTGAAATGAAAGTGTAGGAATATGTCAGTCTCTCTACTTACAAGCTACAGTTGTTACTCATTCTCGGAATGAGTGACACTGTTTATTTCTTGTACCCTCCGAAAAACTATGTGGCTAGTCAGTTATATAGATGGGGGGGGAAGAAATATTTTCTCTTAAAAGGCAGAAAAAATACTTTTAGTAATGAGGTAATACAAGCTGATATATTTGATCTTGCTTTGGGACAAAGGGATGGGCTATGTGACCTTTTGTGGTACTGTTTCCTGTGCATGCATGGCTGCAAAAGAAAACCAGAGAAATATTAAAAGAAGAAGCAACGCAAGAAAGTGAATTGAAAAGACGTGGCTAATGTATGAGGCTGATCCTGCCTTTCAATGAACACGGAGCAAGCGGTGACCAGCCAGCTGCTGCAGATGCTGGTAATGATCTAGTCACAGCAGCGTGGAACTTTGTGCTAATTTATCAAGGTGCAAAGTGAAAAAATTCCAAGTTATGATTAATTTCAGTCTTGGTTTCGGTCAGTTTCTTCAGAAAGCACACGCTTTTGAGAACTAAGGAAGTTTTGTAGGGGAAAATAATGCTGCAAGACTGCAAGTCAAAGTCTAATAAAAATATATGCAAATTTTTACACACCTGGCAGAATTAGTTGTATTGTGGTAGCTGTGGTAGTCTAGGACTAGCACTAGTCTAGGACTACCATAATGGACAATTTTAGAGAGAAAGACAACTATCATTATTTTTTTACTCAAGCTAATATATTTGGAAAATAGACCAATCTTTGGAAACTGAAGCTGCTCTTTGATTCAGAACTGAATGGTTTTCTTCTGTCTCAAGTTAAAAGCAGCAGCTGTGGTTTGAAAGCAGGAAAACTGTAGGCATGGTGCAGTGGTCCCACTGAGTCATTCTCCACATAAATACTGGAGCTACTTACAGTCACTAGGATCTACTGGCTGTTTAACGTTTGTATTTTGGTAGTGCCTAAGCTATCAACTAATTTAGGACTTGGGGGGAGGTTCCTCACATACGGTAAGTAACTGTCCTCTTTCCTAGTTTGCACTCAAGGGATGAGGGATGGAGCTGTGAGTTTGTGGAGATTGATCTGTAAGCAGGCTGCTCCTTTTAGCTGCAGTAAAGGATGACAATTTTCTTACATCCAATATTTGTGATGGGAATTTAGAGATCCAGAAGCGAAACATAGCTCAGCACCTATACATGTTTGCAGTGGTGGCATAGCTCATTGCCTGCTAGCCTGCTTTGATTGCTGGTTGGACTTCTGCTGTACATGTCCAAAGAGAATGGCAAACTCTACTTGATAGTATTTAAAGATTAATCCTTTAGACAAATAGAGAAGGCAAATAATTTTAGCTGGTGAAGAGAGACAGAACGCAAGATGATACTTGACCCTGTTGAATATGTGAAAGAAAGAAAAATTTCTGCAACAGGCAGGAATAGCTTCAGAACAAGCAAAGCAACTGTTGTGTGGGATAGTGGATCCTGTGGCCAAACTCCGATACCAGGTAAACATGCACATTTACATTGGTCATTTAGCATAGTAGTCTATTAGTGACAAGAACTTCCCTGCACAGGGTCGCTGTGCTCACTGTAAGCAATTCTGTGTCAAAAATGTGACAAAACTGAGTTGCCTCAGATGATCAAACTGTTGTAATGCTGCATACATAAATACCACACAGCTCTTTTCCCCAGTTGTGCAAATTTTTGCATTTTGATTGGTTTCAGGAGGCTGATTGCTATTGTAAGACTGCAGCTGTTGCTGGGTAACAATGCAGGAAAAAGGAAATCCTTCCATTTTTATCCCAATCAGAGTATAGGTATTTGCATATTCATATTTAAATTCTAATTGCATTAGAAATATAGAAATCCATATATCTTATTGGTTGTTATAAACTCTGTCCAATGACTGATTCTTTACTCAGACATTCAAAGCCCTGTCACCCAGAAATCTCCCCTGTACTTCCAGTACTCAACTGGAAATACTTAACTGCTTCTGGCTTTAGCAATGTGGCAGGCGTGTTCCTGTGCATGTAAACTGTAGGTGAAAGTCACAGGGAATTTTTGCTATTGATTTTAATTCTATCAGCATTTCACTGTGAGAGTCCCGTTTCTTTTAAAGATTTTACTGACCAGTTTATGATGATTGCTCTGAAAAGAAAAAGCCCGACAGTTCATGGTAGGATCACTGGGCAAGTTGTTCAACTGCTGCAGCATCGGTATCAGATGGAAAGAATGTTGAAGACAGTGGAAGGACTCCCATTGCCATCCGTAAATTTTGGTAAATGAAACATAGAGGCCCAGTAACTGCCTAGGATGATACTTACTTAATTTACTAATTATTTACTAATTATTTACATTTTTTAACACTTAATCAGTGCTTTGAGATCTTTTATACAATTTGGCAGTATGAATCACAGGGGCATCAGTAACACGTACAGTATAGAAAAGTTTGTTCAATGTACTGAACAAGCTTTGTAGACACTTCTTCTTTCCTTCTTCTTTTCCTTTTACATACACATGCACCCAGATCCTTCCTTCCCCATATTCTGATCTTTTTCTGATGCCATTGCATGTTTCCATTTTACAGGGTGGCTTAAAGATGTCTATAACCCCTTTTTTTTTCCTTTGGGATACTGGCTGTTGGGCAGATCTTGAAGACCTTTTGATCAGGTCTTTTGCATAGATGTGTTGGAAGTATGTTACTGTATTCCATGTATCTGTTTTCCTTCCTCAGAATTACCATTTGCAAATATCAGTTGTGTTTCTGTTATGCAGTAATGCTTCTTTGAAAACTGAAAATAACGGAATAAAAGTCCACATAAAGCTATAAAAAACAGGTCCTCCTTCTGCCCTGTGTAATGCAACAGCTGTCACTGAGCTGACATAAGGATAACTGAGGGCAAAATCTGGCCCTTTGAGCTTGTGTGATTGCTTTCCCATCAGCACTTTCTGCAGCGTGGGAGACAGACTGATCAGGAGAATCAGGGTTTCACCTTCTGAGCAGCACCTCCTGGGGCTGGAGAAGATTCCAGGACAGCAGTCAGGTCATACTGCAGCTGAAAGGGGATGATCACTCCGCCCTGGTCTGTGTATGGAGAGTTTTGGCATCTGCTTCTGATGAAGCCCTTCATTTTCTCCCCTGCTATGAGCAGAGGTGTTGCTGTGACAGATGCCTGAAGTCAAGGGGCACTGAAAATGTGTGAGAAAGGGCTCCAGAAGAGAAACCAGCTTTTAACAGTGAGTGATTTGTTTGGCTCCCATTAAAAAAAAAACAAAGACAAACCCCCAAAACAAACATCCCACACCAGGAAACCCAGTGCTGTGCTTAATAAGCAAATAAGGATAACAACTGTAATTGGAACAAAAGTCTGCACTTTTAAAATTAATTAATCATTAATGACAGTGAACATTTTATAGGTCACAAATTCCTTAAAGATAAATCCTTCTATATGTGAAACAGACATATCCAAGTAATATATCCTATCAGTTTGCTGTATTGATATTCTCCATTAGCCAGTATTTTGAGAGGAAATGCATGTTCGTAGATGTCTCTTGGCTAGAATTAAGTATAGTGCAGGTGGGAGCGGGCAATGTCTCAAGCACTACTGCTTATGCACTGTAGTGCTGGTCAGGCTGTTCCCCTACTCTCCCACTGTTGAATAGCAGCTATAATTTTCCTGCAAAATAAGAAATGCTTCTGTAACAGAGATAAAGCCAAGGACTATAAGATCTTTACATTAATTTGTGTCTTTTATCCTAAACTGGACAGGGACCAAATGCTTAGAGGTGAAACACCAATCCAAGAACATGCTCCGGCACCTCAATATAAAGTTTTCTGCCCTCTTAGACCTGCCGAACTAAAGCTTGATTTAAAAACAGACAAACAAAAATGTAGTGAAGAGAGAGGTAAGAGTGGCTCTGGTAGCAAAGGGCAGCTCTAAATGCAAAGTAATTTTATATGTGAAAGCAGTGCTAGCAGTAGGACTACTTTGGGAAGTCCAAATTCCAAATCTTCATACAGATGTGTGTTCTTACTCTCTTCCCATAAGTGTCAAGTAGGATGGTAAGAACATAGTCCAGAGCAGACTTCTTCAATGTAGCTTTTTATCATGTCTCTGAGGATTTTGGTTCTTGCGTGTTTTCCACCAAGGGCCTAGCAAAGGCTATTAGACTTGGCAGGAGGCCACAAGAGGCTCAATGAATAATTTATTCAGTATAAATCTGCGTTGGGTAGAATTTGGAAGTCTTGTTGTGAGAGGCTGCTGCCTTCAGTTGTCTTGCAAAGTCATTTCTTGTCTCGTTGGTTTCCTTTTTTCATTGAATATAAAAGCTGTGATTTTATACTGTCTGATGGTGACAGAATTCCCTTAATTATCTCCAAGACATTATCAGCCAAAGGGACTAATTCTTCATTCTTGTGGGATGGTAAAATCTATGCAATGTTCACTGTTATCCCGCAGTGTTCACCACCAGACACAGTAAGTCTGAAAACAAATGTCCTTGTTTTCAAGGGGAAGAAGAAGGGTTATGCTGATTATCCAAAGGATGTGCCATCTCTGAACCTTGTTTCCAGGAATGCTCAATTCAAAGTGCAGATCTTCACCTGCATTCTTAACACCTGAAATAGAAATTACAAATAGAAATGGTCTTCAACTACTTACTACAGTTCAGATATTTTAAGGCAAGAAGGGGACTGTGTGGTCTAAGATCTGGTCTCCTCAGTAGTACATAACATAAATTCTCACTTAATATTTTATGCTTTGTGCTCAACAAGTTCCAGCTGGGTACTTTTCACTGGTTTTCCTGACTTGTCATGTTCTACTGAAAATCCAAGATATTATGAAATGGATATCTAATGGATGTCCATTGGATAAATGGTTGCATATCATGAAATACCTGTGAGTTTAAGTTTTACTTAGTCTTTTACATGACTTGTTTATACTTCTTTGATCTGAATACCTATAGGAGTCTTTATTTGCCTTGCATTTGTCACTTTAAATGCTGTAGTGAGTTTTGCTCATTTCTGAGGCCTTGTATCAACTAGGTAGTGATCTTCTGTAGAGTGATCTGGTGCAATTTACCTCTCTTAACTACCCATCTGAATGTCTTCCTTGGAAGAAGCAGAGATGTATTAGCAGGAGGAGATGCCAACTACTGTACACTCAAATGTCAACGTCTTTTGAGTGGTTTTGTTTTGTTTTTAAATTATAAACATCAGTATTGAATGCTGATGCAATGCATGCAGTATGTGAGTAGGTGAGTGATGTAACCATTTAGCTTGCAATGCATCAGATGAGCAGAGCTCATGCAGAACTCCAGGCATTAGTGATTAGAATACTACAAGCTACTTAGTTTTCCACTTTCTTTCTTCTCCATTGTGTAAAGCTGAACCCAGGCCTGATCTTTGTCATTTTAACAGCATAATAATTCTGTAGTGGAAACAGATACTTCTTCTCTTCCATATTCTTCAGTGTTTTCAAAGAAAGAGAAGCCTCCTAACTGTTCAACTGCCAATGAAAGAGCCATCAAAGGAAATTTCCAGGATTTTTTTTTATAGACTGCATTATAGCTATGTGTGTTCTTCATTCGTCTGGTAATTATGAGGGTTAATCCAGGAAGTTCAGCTACTTCACTGAAGACTCAGCTTGTTTGTTAGGGAATGAATTATCTTAATTTACATTTGTCATAAAATAAAACTTGACATACATGCAAATGCAGAGGATCACGTTAACTTCTTATTCCAGAGCAACTTGTTCATGCATGTGACTATGTAGATTTTAAACCCACAGTCTTTCAGGAGTTTGTAATGGTTAATGGTCAAAGACTTTCTCAAGCGAGATCGATGATCCATGACATGTAGGTAAGACCTACACTGAAGATGGAGGATT
>VZTM01000605.1:965-32879 GCA_013400555.1 Jacana jacana | reverse complement strand
TGCTACAGACAGTTGGTTTCAAATGTGTTATTGGACATACTCCACCACAAAACTAGGCACAGCACAGATTCTTGTAAACATTCTTGAAAGATTCATCTTTCTTGAGAGCTTTTAGGGACTATTGTTTGAGGTGCAATATGAAACCTCTGTAAACTGATGGTAGGTCCTAGCTAGCAGATAGCACTCTCCATCCAGTTAATAGTCAGTCCTTTTTTCCACAAAAGCATCTACTGCCTATATTCCATTTCCCTTCCAGAAAAATGGAAAAACAGCAGTTCCCTTAGCTTCTCTTGGACATGGATGTAATTCTTTCTCCCAGATTTATTTTTGACTAGAAGCCAGAAGCTACACTGGAAGTCAGTGGTTCAGTGCTCATTTGAACTCAAGATCCTCTTGCCTTTCAGTACCAGTCTGACCACTAGACCGCAACAGCATCTTACACTGTCTCAGAAAAGAGTCCTCTTTGTGGGAAAGGGAGGAAAATTCCCAGCAGAACTCCCTTGGACTTCTGACCTTCGATAAAAATGAGGAAACAACAGTTATGATTTTCAAGAGATTATCATTACTATTACGTTTCTCTTAAAGGAGACATGTCAAACTTTTACAAATTATAAACAAACAACCTCTGTGTAGGTTTTTTTTTTTAAAGTTCCATATTTGTTTTGCTAATAACTCCTCAGTCCATTCAGACAGAATTCCTACTGACGTAATGTTTCTTTTAAGTTACCAGTCATACGCATTTATGAATATACTTTTATATAAAAATAAAATGATAGAATGATAGTGATCATATCACTCTATTCATTATAGAGAATGGGCCAAAGTCTCCATCAAATTGTTTTCTACTGAAGATTGAGTCAGTTGCCCATCAACTTTTGCACCACAGTAAGTACGGGCATGCATTTTTGCAGGGTGTGGAATGAACACAGCTTGTTGAACCTGGAGACCAATGAAAATGAGCTTCTTGAGGCATGCCCTGATGCTCACCATATAACTCTGAGTTATGCTTAACTTCTGACAAATCTCAAACCATAAATTGCTGATATGTTTAGAAAAGGGACTGGATTTATCACATTCTTTTCAATGAAACTCTGTTATAAATTTCACCATTATATTTCCATATGGGTTACACTCTCTAGGTCCATCAAAAAGTTAGTTAAAAGAAAAAGGGGGTTTAGCAGAGGTTTGAAGTGCCTCTTTATATTCTTTTGAAGATCTGTATGTTTCTGCTCTAAGGGAGCACTTCAGTAGTTATTCTTACCTTGTTATACTTTGTTTAAACAACTAAGCTCATAGAACTAATCTGGACTCTTTGAGGAAATAAGGAAAGCCTTTTTCTCCACATTCAACTATTTTATTATTAAACTGTGCCCATGCTTTTTTTGCATGTCTATGTTGTTCTGAGTCTGCAAAACTCATTAATGCCAGCGTTATGCAGTCAGCAAAGCATACATATACTTTGCTGAATTAAAGATATCCTTTCCACTTTAGTATGTAAAATATGGAAAAAATACGTGAGCAAATGAGTTTACACAACTTATTCTACAGCATTGTGTTGCTGTGTCCAAGCCTTGGACAAAGAAATCTACAAGGAAACATTCTTGTTTCATCTTCTCATAAAGAGTGAACCAATAAACAATGCGCAGGTTGATAAAAGCCAGAAGCTTGCCGTAACTCTGGGTCATCCTGTGGCTCACACTCTGCAAGCACGAACGCATGAGCATGCAGAGATAATCTCCTAAGAAATCACTGAAATCAGAGAACTGCTTAGATGAGGCTAAGCCTGTGCATAAGGATTTGCAGGATCAAGCAGAAATGCTGATTTACTGTCTAGGCAATCTTCAATACAACCTACTTTGATTAAGAGTTTGGTAATTATCTGTAATGACTAGGGTGCAAGACCATTGTTCTATGGGACAATGAAGAAACACAGAATATCAGTGAATGCAAAGCTGCCCAATCACAAATATCAGTGGTTCAGAACTTTCACTGAGAATCTAGTGCAATAAATTGTATTAACAGAGATGTTGCATGGGGAATGTTGGCTCATCAAAGGAGCAGTAACACACAGGAATCAGCTTAGGTGCATCTGGGTTTTCTTATGAGAAATTCAAATATTTTTCTTCCAAAACTTTCCTGTTCTTTCTCTATATCCTCATAGAGCATTTGCAGTATATTTATGAACAGTTTGTGCATATTTATGAATACTAGAAGAAATAGTATAGTTTACTTAACATATAGTACTTTATAATAATATAAATAATAATAACTAAATATAAATAATAATTATTTAATATAAACACAGCCGTCATTCTCATGTGCTTATATGTGATGGAGCCCAAAAGACACTTCAACATACAACTGAATGTGAGTTCTTCAGTGTGCTCCTTCTGTATCTCTTTTATTTTGGTTTATTTTGTGTTTGGATAAAGGAAATTGTAGCAGTGTTGGTAGTCAACTGTTCTCTCTTTTTTTGTAGTAGTCAGACCTTCTGGAAGCAATGAGGCTCGCGTTTTGTGGTAACGACAATGCTTCAGCCTATAATATCAGTGCTGGTGTCCTAAGAAATGTCTGCTTTGTGGATGCTCTCAACTTGGTTCCCCATGTCTTCTTGCTATTTATCACCTTCCCAATTTTGTTCATTGGTGAGTTGTTCAATGGAGCTGTGCGATCCTACGAACAATTAAGCATATATTAATACTCAGTCATGTTTATATGTGCTTAGAGGCCTGTGGTGCAAATTATTGTATGCTTTGTATTTCTTAATTTTTAAATAGAAGAGGCAGAATAGCTTGACCCAGGGGACATGACGCCAACCCACTTGAAATGTTGGGAATTTTAGATATAGATCTGAACTAAACAGCATGAAAAGATGGATGAGAACCAGAGAAATCGGATCCAAATGCTTTGAAACTTCTCTCTGGATAAGTTTTCTTCAGATTTGAAATTGGCAACTTGTAACCTTTGCTATTATTAGATATTAGAAGACTTAGTACAGTGGGTCTGAATTCCCTTCAACTTATGTGAATTTCAGAGAATATCCAAAACGTGCAACTTCAGTCTAGGGCTAGGAAGGACCTAGAAGCATAGGAAAATTGTAAAACATAGTAATTACTTCTTTTGCCAAAAGAGCTGTCAAACCGTGGCTTTCTAACTGATCGTAGGAGATAAAGATACTCGAATAACAGTTAAAAGGCAATAAATATTAATAAAAATAAATATTCTCCTGACAACTGCATGAGAAATGGCATGTCAGTTCTTCCATGTTGCCTTCTTGGTGTCACGTAATACATTTCTTCCATGAGGAAGGTTTGAATTTGGGACTATATCTGCACTGGAGTTTTAAGGACCTCCATTATGCAAATAGACTGTGAATAACAGGTTATAGGAAGCTGTAGGCTAAGGCACCCAATACATACAATCAAAGGTGTAACAAGATCCGGTGACTGAAAACTAATTAAACAATTAACCAAGGGAATAAAAAACAAGTTCTAACAAAATAATAACTAAAGCCTGGAAAAAAAACAAGAGTTATGGAGAACTCTGTCCCACCGTGCTGGATCTTTACGTAAGTGTTGGCTCTTTCTTTGAGATGAGATGAAAGTCATCCTTGAATTACAGGGCTTTCTGCAGAAGTGTTTGATGGAATCTCAATGCATGGTCTGAGGGCAGAGATAATCTTTTGCAACATTCTCTGTTATGCATCATGTGGTAGCAGGGTGCATTAATTTTTTTTTACAGGTATAGCCAATTAATTTTGAAATAGTTTTGCAGCCACTGAGAATTCCCTCTATTTTCTAACCACGTTTGGAAAAAAACATAATAGCTTAAATTATACGGTATGTATATATGCAATTCTTTGTGGTTTTTTTTTATTTTCTACCTTGATTATCAGGATAAATAGTTGTTGAGCAGAACATTAAAAGCCAGCTGGAATCCAGAGTACTGACTGACTCCAAAAACCAGAAAATGATGTTTGTGCAGATGTATGGGCAAAGAGGAAGTAAAAATAAAAAGCAGCTTGGGAGAGTCAAGGATAGGAGCAAGATCAAAGAAAGCCATATTTGATTAAGAGAATCTCAGGAACCTTTAGAAAATGCTTGAGATAGATATGGAGAGGAGAGAACATTTTCTTCCTGCAGTACTTTGGATATTAAACAAGGATGAAATGGTGAAATCCTTACAGTTTCCAAGAATAAGTAAACATGGTCTCTGGTTTATGTGTTTCTAAGGCACCTCTAGGCATGATGAGGTGATGCATCCTTTTGTGTCAAAACCATGTTCTGGATTTTAAACTTGCTTTTGTTTTCTTTTGTTTTGTTTCTTTACTTCCCTGAAATGTGCTGTTCTTGGGATTCTCTGTGAGTCAGGGAGTCTGTCAGGGAATTCTGGGAGCTGCCTTATAGTAAGAGGGATGTGTACAGCCATTTGTGGTGACTGGCTTAGGACAGCCCTATACCAGGGTGGGAAGGGACAGAAGCCAAAGCAACATGGCATAGCAAGACTCGCCAACCTGGTCAGTCCCCAGCTCTCCCCAGCACCATCCCACCCCTCATGTCCTTGGTGTCTCGCTTCTTGCCAGGTCACTGGGATCAGAGACAATCTTGCCTGACAAGGATAGGTGTCATCTGAGGTGATGACATGGAAATAGTCTTCAAGATTAATTTGTTGATTAAATCAGACTAGTCCTGGTGCTGAGAATGTCCATTGCAAGGAGACTGGGCTGTGCCTGTGGAGCTGAAACTGGGAAACTGCTGCTCAGTATCCCCTGAAACAGTGGTCCCAAGCAGGCCTGAGACAGAGAAAATAAATTTAATTGGTTTGAAGTAAATATATCTCTTTGAGGCTTCATTGGAGAATGCAGCTTTTACATTAGTTGAAAACTTTGCCCACTCTTGTCTATGTCTGGGAAACACAATGATGCCTTCACTTAAGATCTGTCAGTTCCTGTTGTGTTAGGGTGAGACAGAGATGTTTTCTCATGTTTGTTCTTGGCCAGAGACCTCTTCTTTTTGCCTGTGATTGTGGGAAATTTGCTATCCTGTTGTCTACAGGGTTAGATCAAAATTAGGGTGGGCTACGTGGCAACTCAGACAATCCTGGGTCATCTTGTTAGTAACAGCAGCCTCCATAGTCTTGTAGGGTTTTGTATTGATTCTGTGCTGTTAAGTGTGACCTATGGATTAGAATGGGGAATTGATAACCAGATCACTCATTGGCTGGCTGTGTGATAACCTTCCTCTTTCATTACTATTATTTTGCAGGCTGGGGAAGCCAAAGCTCCAAAGTCCAAATTCACCACAATACCTGGCTGCACTTCCCTGGGCACAACCTGCGGTGGATCCTGACTTTCACCCTCCTGTTTGTACATGTGTGTGAAATAGCAGAGGGCATAGTTTCTGATACGTAAGTGACAGTGTTCGTTGGATAGCCAAGCTAAAGGAATTTTTATTGTATAGTGNATGATCTTTCAAGGTCCCTTCCAATCCCTGAGATTCTGTGATTCTGTGGTTCTGTAACATGTAACGAGTTTTTCCCCCAAAAAGATGGCATCATTTCACGAACTGTCTGGATTTTGATGGTATGAAGGTGAAAAATTGTTCTTAGGATTTTGTTATTCTCCTCTCAAGCTATAACGGCAAGTAAATACTGACAAAAGTTAAAGCATTCACATAAGAAAAAAACATTTTTGTCTCAGTGAAAGTCATATTTGCCGTCTTAAACAGATTTGCAGAACACTTAGGAATGTAACAATGGTGAAAAAACACACCACATTCACTAGTTCGTACCTTATTTATTTTCAGACAAATGAAATCTCGCCATCTGCATCTCTTTCTACCAGCTATAATGGGATTTGTGGCTGCCACTGTATCCATAGTCTATTACCATAATATTGAAACATCTAACTTTCCAAAGTTACTGTTGGGTAAGTCTAAGACTGGTAATTATTTACTTTTACAAAACCCAGTAGTTTAGCCTATGTCAGCATGCATAGATTGAAGAGGATGGTGAAATGTGTGAGAATATTAAAAAGCAGAGGAATAACTCCTTGCTCTTCAAACTAGCATATTGTAGGAGTTACAGCACCTTTAATAAGGTAGACACAGAAAACTATTTCAAAATGATCACA
The DNA here is from genome assembly GCA_013400555.1 of Jacana jacana. Taxonomy (NCBI): domain Eukaryota; kingdom Metazoa; phylum Chordata; class Aves; order Charadriiformes; family Jacanidae; genus Jacana; species Jacana jacana. The sequence continues at coordinate 26,749 of VZTM01000605.1, read as the reverse complement.
AAAAGTTGTATTTCTAGCATGAGCTTTTAAGTATTTTTTAGGTATTTTTATCTTGAGGCAAAAACTTGTCTTCAGTCAAAAGGGCCATTATAACAGGACACTTTTAATAGTAATCTGATCGCAGACCATCCTGTGCAGATGGCTGATGTTTCTCAGCATCCTTTGCAGTTGATCATGAGATGACACAGTCTACCGTCTCAATCAGGAAATGGTCAGAAGAGTTTGAGTGGGCATTGTAGGAAAATGTTTCATGAAAATATACTGTCCAAATTACATATAACTCAAAAACCTGAATAAGCCATTCACAGATCAAGCCAGGATGCAGGATATAATTAAACTATACCAACTCCTTTTCAAACTGAGCATGTTTCTGTGTGCTCACCTCAGATGCACCCTGCTTTTTCTAAGACTCAATATGATATTTGTCAAGCTAAGTGACTTTTATATCATTTCAATAACAAAGTTCCTTTGCAGATTACTTTCAGTGGACTTTTACAATTCCATGAAGACCCACCATTGTGGATCTGTTTGAAGGGTGGTTTCCCAGGAAAGAAAACAGTGACTTTGGAAAAGGAAGTGCAAAGCAAATCTCTTGAACCTGAGTTCCTGACTTTTCCTGACATCATGCATCGCCAGCCTGCAGGCTGGTGATAGAGAAGATGATCATGTTTGTGTTGCACTAAGCCATCAAACATTTCTGTTGGAGAGAACTAAAATTTCTGCAGCATTGCTGTAGATTATTTTTTTTAAATATTTTTTTCAATTATCTATGTGCACCTGTTTTACAGCTCTCTTTCTTTACTGGATAATGGCCTTTGTCACCAAAACAATCAAGCTTGTCCGATACTGCCAGGATGGTGTGCCTTTCTCTCAACTGCGTTTCTGCATTACTGGAATTATGGTCATTCTTTATGGGCTGCTGATGGCTGTGGAGATCAATGTCATTCGAGTTAGGGTATGTGGTTTCTTAATCAGGATCTAAAAAAAATATCAATAGTATCTTGGGGATAAAGATGTGAGTTTTGTCCCACTAACTCTGGCTTGTGTCAAGATCATGCCCAAGTTTAGCTTTGCTGTAAATGTCTGATTAATTCTACAGAAATGGATGGGACCTGGCATCCCATTAAAATGTGTGTCCTTGAGGTGTCCCCTGCACTTGGTGTGTATGTATGCTGGTGTATATGTATACACACAGAGTGTATACATATTTGTATACATAGATGTACATGCATAGTTGTGCATGTAAGAGTATATGTGTGTATGTGATCTATACTGTATATGCTATGTTAATGCAGATAAGATATATATGTTGTGAATGTAGAAATTAGCTTATGTTCTTACCCATAGTAATTTAAAATAGAATTATATCCTAAGAAGTATATATTGTTATTGGTCAATAGAGATAGGTGGTACTGATAGCCGACAGAGCTCTGTCCTCGTCCCCTATTGCTCAATTTCTTGCCAGTTATGCAGTCAAAATGGGAATACTCCTATTTGCATGCAAATTTATATTTAAATACAGTGTATAATTACCTTTAAATGCAGATTTGACACTGTATTATACATAATTTTTGCTAAAAATTACCATTAATAAGACAATTCCTGAGTGCATGCTATCTGTTTTCTCCTCTCCAGAGGTATGTATTTTTCATGAACCCTCAGAAGGTAAAGCCACCAGAGGATCTACAGGACCTGGGGGTGAGGTTTCTGCAGCCATTTGTCAATTTGCTTTCAAAGGCGACTTACTGGTGGATGAATACTCTTATTATATCTGCTCACAAGAAACCTGTGGACCTGAAGGCAATTGGAAAGCTCCCAATTGCAATGAGAGCACTGACAAATTACGTTTGTCTCAAAGAAGCATATGAGGAACAAAAGGTAACCAAAGATGTTCATGTTCCATGAAATCCTAGTTTTAGGAATTTTTAATTTAGGACTGTTTGTTCCAAGGTGAAACTTGGCTTGGGAAGTTCCAATCCAATGGTTAGTGTTTGGTTTTAAGTGAGTTTACAGCAGGGGAGAGTTGCCAGATTGAGAGCAACTGGAAGCTAAAACCATAACAGACTGATCACTTGCTAGATTTCATTTTAAAAGTGAAAGCTGTGTTTAAATCTTAGCTACTTATGACAGCATTTTAAATTAGAAGACATTCTGTCTGTAGTTTCAGCTGGAAACACTCCTCTTCAATTTTTTCTACAGCAGGAGAAATAGGTAAAAACACACATCAAGAATAGCCAAAACACCGGTGTCTTGACAGTGTTTTAGTCACCAATCCAAAACAGCAGCCCAAAATGGGCTGCTATGAAGAAAATTCATCCTAGCCAGACACTCTACAAAAACTATGGTTGGGCAAATTCACTGGCTAAGGCAGAAGTTTCCAGAGAAACTTCTGGATGCATTTAGGCAAAACCATGGTGTTTAACTTGTGCTTAAAGCTGGTGATTTCTGCCAAAAAAAAAAAAAAAAAATATTTTGCTCTGCAGAAAGAAGGAAGGATTCAAGAGCCTGGCTCCCTGATTTGTACATAAATATCAATTCTCAAGCATAAACAGAGAGAGTACAGGCATTCAGAGGCAGCTTTGGAAATTGTAGCACATAGTACAAAAGCATATAAATCCTTGTCCTGCACACACCAGATAAACGTGTTTCCAGGCAGTGTACGGTTGAGAACTGCAATGTAGGAAGAAGCCAGGAGGAGCAGCTCTCTCCTCCCAGCAACTGCTGGAGCTGCAGGCTCCTTTCTGTGTCTTCTGAAATGAAACTGTAATCAATACAATTAATTCTATTTTAATAGATTTAGGTTGCTTCTCTTTCCTTCTGTAGTCCATGCTTACAGAGACTACAGACTAGGACCTTTCTGATTTAAGCAGAAAACTGCTGAGTCATTGCAACTGAGCTTTTCACAGCAAAGGAGAAATGCATCCTTTAGGCCAGCTCCTTAAAGAAGCATTGAATGCCTAAGTCCTACTTAAAGACACCAAAGAGCCGTAGGTACCTGCATGACCTGAGGATCTGAGTGTCAGTGCCATTCTTAATGCCAGCCATGATGACTGGGTGCAGGCATTTGTCTGTCGCTCATTTACATCTGGAGATACTGTGCGTGCCTGCAAAACTATGCTGTTCAGATGCTAAAAGGGAAGTTAAGCGAGGTATGGCTCGTGTGCATGAACACAAACTTTCAATGGGTGCTTCTCTCAGCGTGCGTCATACACGTATGAAGACTTGCATAAATGTACCCATGCAGTTACAGGCACCTACGTTTATGAACCTGGCTTACATCACATCATTCGGTTTCCCTAATTGTTTGTTGTCTTGAGATTGCCACAGCCTCTAGCACATTTGTGCTAATATTCGAAAACAGGCTGTAGCCCTAAAGTAAACTGATACTTCATAGATAAAGTAAACCAAAGGGCTAAAGCCAATCCAAAGAGGCAGGGAGTGGAACTCACTGCAGCTCACTTCTGTGGAAAAATGTTGGTTTGTGCATGGCTGGGCCAGAAAACAGCCACAGAACTAGGAAAATTCTTCAGGCAGAAACACGGTCTGCAATCTGGATGAGATGATCTATCACCATCTCTGCTGCCAGGGTGTATTTTACACTGATCTTCTGCAGCTGGTGCGGGGAGCCCCCTCCCAGCATCCTCTGGATTAAGTGGGGTTAACCCTGACTGTGCCTGGAGATAGCTAGTCTCAGCTGTGCTCCATGGCTATGCAGAAAGCAGGCTTCTGGTCCTTTTCAAACTCTTCTTATCACACCTTGATGAAAGGAAATGAACATGACTATGAATATTCTGTCAATGTCTCAAAATGCTTTTGAGACAGCTCATGTGTTGTTGTCTTGCTATCCCTTCTGCATGCTATGAAAATTGAAACCAGCTGAGGTTCTCTACCAAATAACAGCATGAGGGAAAAGAGTCAGGTTAAGTTTTGATGACTGTTTTATCAAAATCACTGTTTTCCACACCTGTGTCCCAAGTATACAGGAGCATAAACTAGAGGGTCTGAAATTAACTTTTTATGGCTACTGTATTCAGCTAAAATAGCTAAAAGTCCATGAGCATTGGATTCAACCTTTGCTTGTTTTCTATGATGTCAGCGGACAACTTCTGAAATCCATAAACAACTGTTTGGACAGAATTCTTCTGGCTCCTAATATATGAAGTTTTGTCCACTGACATATGAGAGCTAAACTGACACTTCTCAGGGACAAATCTGAATTTGATATTCAGTTCTAGGTTTTTTACATCTTCAAATTTTCATCAAGCAATTCTTAGGATTACGAATATATGCACTACTCAAAATTCTTTTGTTAGAAGTAATTTCTTCAAAGCATCAAGTAATTTAATTTTAATTTCACTTTCATTCTACATGGTATTTTATAGACTTTTAAAACTAGTTATCAGTAATTTTATTGTAATATTAAGTAATATGAACTCATTATTCTGAATATTCTATATTCTAAATATTCTAAAAAAAAATCTGAATATTCTAAAATTCATGCTGTATTTTCTTGCTCCTCTGAAAAGTCTCATCTTACAGTATTTTTATCATACCTTTCTAAGAATTCTGGAGACACTCTAACTGGATAGAAGGGTTGCTTCTGCAGAATAAGCTGTGATGCACATCATACACATAGGGTTAGACTCATGACCTTAAATTCATATGTTTTCTTTAATATACATTCACAGTTCCTACTATATTAATGGACATTTTGGCTGAAAATAAAGATTTTTTAAAATAAGATTAAGAAGATAAAGAAGCTGTTAATAATGTGCAGTGAAACTCTTACAGCCAAATTTTCGGACCAATGTACTGTATGTGGATAGTACTTATCACAATCCTCCCTCTTGGCTTTTGTTTTGGTTTCTACATAAGCAGTCTAGATGTTTCAAAATGCAGACTAACACGATACATCACATATCCCAGAACAGATTTAGCACATTGACACTATATTTGGTTTACCCTGTCAACCAAAATCCCATGTAATTTGGTTGAATAGTCACTAGAAAATTTTACTTTTGGGATGGTGCAACACTAAATGTAATTTTTAAAGTCAAGGACCATCAGAATTTCCTATACCTGCTCTTCATGTGCCACTGTGGAGCTTACCCCTGTTATGGAAAAAAGGAAATGGTAAGAAAGTATATTAGATACAGCTAAAAATTAGAGGATCAGAGCATTGCCTTTCAGCATCGGGCTGACACACATTATCATTTACAGCACTAAGGGAAGAGTCAGTTTCCGTATTGACCAAGACGTACGTTACAGGTGGCTTGATTACCAGCAGGTGCTGTCTCACTGCCCTTATTTCACCTGTTGAGTGCACAAGGGAGAGAAAACTACAGTGATTAAAGGGGAGGTGACAAAGACAAGGCAAACCTAAGCAAGTGCTAGAGATGAGAACAGTGGTGCAGCTTGCTAATTCACATAACAACAAATGCTGCCAACCATAGCAACAAAATTGAGCCTTGTAAATTAGATACTGAGATGTATAGATATGTAAACTGGTTAAGCTAATGTTTGTGTTGCTGCAACTCTTCCCTGTCTTTAGTACTCTGCCCAGACAGAATTTTTTATTTAATTCTTGTTACATTGGTCAGACTTTCAACTGTGGAGTTGCTGGAACATGTCAGTCATCCTCAGTAATGAGTGGTGACTGACAGATCATCCTTCAGTACCTAAATAAAAGATAGGGTTGACACATACAACATATTGTGCAGTAGGCCCATAACACTGGGCCTTGAGAACCATTCTGTAACAGAGTTTAAGATTAGAATTAACTCTTCTTTCTTTCCCCTCCCCATTAGATGCTTCAGCTAATTTGAAGTCTTGATTAAAAAAGAAGAAACAACAATAGAGATTATTAGATAGTTTAATTTAATTAGTATTTTTCCAATGAAAGGTAAATAGATTCTTGTAGTGATGACAATTGTGTGAATTTTGTAGTAGTAGTGAAAAATGGCTGCTGAAATAGCAAAATCTTATTAAAGAAATAGGGATTTACCATTACTATTCACCAAACTTACCATTAGTTGAATACCCAGAATATTATGTGCAATTTTTTGCAAAAGGTGGCAGATGTGTTTCCTAAAAAGTTAGCTTAGCTCCTATCAAGCTGTTAAAGCGCAGATTGCTTACTTAAGGAGGATGACAGTAGTCCCTGTAGAGCAGTCTAGCTCAAACCCACCAGGCAACAAATTCAGACCCTTTTGGCTAGGAAACTTGCATGAGGCCCTTGTGCTCTTTTCCTCATCAGAAGCATCAGTTTCATTCTTACCACTTTCTGAAATGTTAGTTCTAATTTGTCCTCGTGCTGCTTATTTCTCTGCACTAAGTTTTTTGACATTGGGTATGACCAACCTGGCCGAATCTCTAGAAGCTAGTAAACAGCTGTCTGGCCCTCCTGTACACTTGTACATTTTTGGCAGCATGCATCTATTCTGTTTCACTGTCCAAGTGACATAAAAGGAAAAACAGAGAAAAGAATTAAAAAAAAGACATGAGGTGCCAGGCAGGGTACAGACATACTTGCTTTTCTGTGGTTAATTTGCTGGGACATGGGGTTGTTATTGCTGGGCTATACTTAAAATGTCTCTGTGAACACTCAAGAGGGCTTGGCTTAGGTTACAACTTGCAGGCATCTGTGCTACATGAAAAATGACAGATGCTTTTTTCAAGTGTCAAAAGCTGCAGCCTGAAGTGCAAGAAAGCACTCTGCAGACTATGGATCTGTTAAGTAAAACGCCTCTTCTTTAGATTAAAAGTACCTCAGAAATATCACAACTCCTTTGACTAGATAGGTATCTGCTGGTTGGCAATTTGAGGCAAGAGTTGTCATATTGCATAGATTCACAGAACTGAAAGCTAGAAGGGACTCTTAGTTGATTTAATCTTACCTCCCAACATAGCTTGCTACTTTCACCTTTTTGACTCCAGTAATTAGTGATTGACTGAAGTGTGTCATCCAAGAGATAGAAAACGTCCAGGTAAATTAAATTAAACTAAACTATATTGTTTTAGGTGCCTGTCCATGGTTTTTCTTTCAATCCTTTTCTCACGTCAGAAGCCTTTACTGGATCAAGTGGTTTCACAGATACTGTGAAAGCCAAGATTACACAAATAAGCAAGGGCTTGAAAAGTCAGACCTTTTCCTGAGCATGGCTATGTGCCAGTATGGTATCTGTGTTTGCATTCCTGTGTTCAAAGGTTCAGAAAAGTGGTAGGATTTAGAGGTGAGGGACCACAGTTATCAAGAAGAGGCAGAATGTGAATTTTCTGTGAAGAATGTCTGAAAGTTCTTGATATGTGCATGTTTGCTCCTTCACCTACTCCAAAACACCTTTCATGAACCATTTGAGCATCTAGAAAGGAACAAAGTGGAAGTTCCTTTGTATAGCCAGGAGATGTCTTCTTGGTGAATTGATACCTGCTTCTCTGTTTTCCAGAAAAAGGTAGCAGACCAGCCCGATCGGAGTCCCTCCATATGGTTAGCCATGTACAGTGCTTTTGGACGGCCAATTCTTCTCAGCAGCACGTTCCGTTACTTGGCTGACTTGCTGGGTTTTGCTGGGCCATTATGCATTTCTGGCATTGTCCAAGGCTTCCAGAATACAACCAATAATACAAATACAACAGAAAAGGTAATCTTCTTTCAAAATGGGTTGAAAAATTTTGGTTAGTATTAGTTCTAGATTCATATCAGGTACTTATATGCTTGGCTGCACACTTTTATACATCTCTGATCATCATGATATTATTTCCTTGTTTCTTTCAAGAAAATTGTATTGTCTTGGGTTGTTTGGTTTTTTTTGTGAGAACCAGTCAGTTATAAACCTGAGTAATGGAAGTCTTTGGTAGGAGTAGTGGAAGTCTTTGATATGAATACTACACAGTGGATTCTTCCTCCAGTTGCCCAGCTTTCTGCCTCTTGGTAGAATAATCCATGCAGTTCTGGGGAGAAAGAACAGCTTTTCTTCTCCTCTTCAACTGTGCCTCCTCATTTTAGGCAGGACACGCACTGGCTGTGTCTCCATGATTCTTCCAGCAAGGATGAGTCTGGGAATTTTGCTTGAAATTCTGTTCATCTGTCTGATTTATAGTTCATTGGCAGGTTTGAGTTCTCTCTGTTTTCTGCTGGGAAACCTAGAGTAGTTGCTCCCTGTTTGTGACTAATTATGGTGCTGCTTGTTGTGATGAAATGCATTGGCTCATGTGAGAAGTTGAAAAGTATCCACTGCACAAAAGATGCTAGTTCACACCTCATTTCAAGTTTCACTGAGACTGAACTTTCAGAGGTCGTCTCTAAGCACCAAGCAAGTCTCTGATACAAAACATTTTCTATCATAAGGAAAATAATTTATTAGTAGCCAGTGAAAAGATACAGGTAAAATTATTTTACTGGCTGACAGCAGAGAAGATATGATGAAGTTTTCCTACATCTGTCTTCTGATATGGAAGCATCTCCATACACTTTATGTAGTGAGTATTTTGTATTTGAATGAGCAGATAGGTATGTAATGGAATAACATTTTCCCCTCCAGATAAAGCATTTGACTGTCATCACTATCCAAACATCTTCTTCTTGGCTGCTCACTCCTGACATTCATTTTCTTGACTGATGGTCTGAATTTGGCTTTAGACTCTCATTCAGCCATTGCACTGAAGGAGAGTTTAATTGTGCAGTTTATCAAATAAAGCTCTTTATCATCCTTGAACCTCCTCTGTTGGGTGTGAGCCACAGAGTTAAAAGGAAAAGTGCATATTTTGCTTTCAAAAGTGGGGGGATTGCATGTTGAACAGACAAGGTATTTTAGCTTGAAAATTAGCATTTCTGGATCATAGATTTAGGAATCTGTACCTTATCTGCTTCCTTTATCTTTTCTGGTCTTCAGTGTAGTGGGTTTAGTTGTGGGGTTTTTTAAGTGTTATTCAACATTGGCTAAAGGAAAGATTAAAATAATTGGAGAACTTGAAACCATTCCAAGAGCCTGGCTTGGTGACAGTCACTATTTCTTTTGGATACATTTCAGAATACATTTGCTTTTAATTTATGGATTTTGATAAAGGTTGCTCTTGCTATTATGTATTTCTCCTTTAAATTCTTTCTAGTTCCTTTTAATGTCAATTAACTTAACTTTATGCTTATTCCCCCTTAATTTCTGAGAATTTATATACATTGATAAAGGTATCTCCAAAATTATTTCAATATTGATATCCCCATTATGTAGACATGGAGAGGTTAGATGCAGCGGAACATGAAAAGAAGTGTTTTCAAATATATTAATCTAGCCACTCGTGCACTTAATCATCCCTTGTTTCAAGAAGTCTTGGGCTGATTGAGCTGCCTAGTCCTAATATTTCAGTAGGACTTAGGTGTCCTACAGACACTGGACCTTTGGAAAACAGTGTTAGGTGCTTATACACACCTCTTAGTTTCAACTGCCCATGGCACCACTCTCCTGCCTGCAGTCTCATGGTGAAAGACAGTAGTACACAGCAATGAAAGAATTTTCAAGAAGGTAGTTACATGACTTACTTTCCAGTATTGCCTAAACCTTTCATCTCAGAATCAGGCTGGGTACTTTGGTAGAGAACACATTTTCTGTCTTCCTTTTTTACTTCTTTATTTTTTTTATCATAAGAAATTTAGTACATCCTGCATCCAGCTGGCTCGGAAATACCAAAGGAATAGTCTTCCTTGCAGTATTTTGGTACATCTGTTTCCTTTTCTGCCTGAAACAGAGCAGCACTGTGAACATAAAAACTAGAAAATAAAAACAAATAAAATGATTTAGACAAGATTTATTTCCCCCCCCTATTGAGGCATTTAAACCTCATTTTGTGGGAAATACTGAAATATATATTCTTATTTTATTCAGAACTCACAGATATCATAGACCATATTTCCAGAAGGAATTGTTTCCATAATACCCAAATGCAACACAAGTAACTAATCCCATACAATAAAAAATATTTTCTTGCAGCTTCTTTCTGGTGCATGGAATGATCTCTGTTTTCCATTGAGTAGCATTCTGTGCTACCAATCACCACAATTTGATGGAAAAACTAAAGATAAGGCAGACATGGTGATGTCATTGCCCTGTTCCTTCTAAAACCAATTCATTTCAGAACTGCTGAGTTAAGATCCAAAGTCTTTGGAACATCAGTGGAGTATATAATTTGTATCCAAATTATTTTGATTCATAGGACAGTGAGAAATCTGATTTCCATAACTTCCCCATAATAACATCAACATTTTTTATTCTAACGCAATGACTGAGTTTCCTAGTTTCCAGAGTCTCAAGAATGTACAGTTCCTCCTATGCTACTTTCATCGTTTTTTCCTTTCTTTTCAGGTGAAAGATCCATCAAATTCATATCTTTCCTCAGAGGAATTCCTCAGGAATGTTTATGTTCTAGCAGTTCTTCTCTTCCTGGCCCTTATCTTGCAGAGGACATTCCTGCAGGCATCCTACTATGTGACCACAGAAACTGGAATCAACCTACGAGGTGCTTTATTGGTGAGCAAAGATGTTGCCATGATCTGCCAAGAAATTCACTAATAATAGCTTCAGTTTTGTACTTTCATTTTCCCTGTTCTTTATCTGGAGACTCAGTTAACAATTGTTTGAGAGAAGATGTGCACTGTATTTTTGTACAGAATGCTGGAAAAAGTAATGTCGCTGACGTAGCCGAACTCGTGGCATCAATTCCTTTTGCCAAAATCTAAACCCATCACACTATCAGGCAGAAGTTTAAGACTTACTCCCTGCATATAAGAACATATCTTTCCAGATGACACATAAGCACTGTTGTTTTGGCTCTGCATCTGCTTTGTTCATTTGATTGAGAGGTTACTTCTGCTGGCTGTGAACGGAGTCATCTGCAGAGCATCTTTAGCTGAGCTGTGTTTTATGGGAACGTTGTCCACGTATTGAGAGTGGTGATTCTGAATATTTATGCCCTTTTGCACAGAGCCGTGTGGAATGGGACAGGAGTGATTCATCTGCAAAACCGTGTCTCTAAAACCGGCATCCATTAACCAGCTGTGGAAGCCATGTTTATGAACTGGAGCCAGCAGCTCCAGCTGAGCACGTGGGTGGGTTGTAGCAGGGATCTCCACAGACCAAAGTCCATAGACAGCAGTAGTACTCTGTGCAAAACAGAAGCTGTAACTGGTGTTTTGCCTGCTGTAACTAATCATAGGAATATCATCTCAGCATGGAAGCTTCTTTTTTTTGTGCACTGATTCAGACATTTTCTGCCTTCTCCCAGGACAAATGGTACAGACTTGGTGAAGAAAGTGTACCTGATTATTTCCTTGGGCTTTTGTGACTCCCACTTACCAAAATGGGTACTTTTAGGACCATATGCAGCTGCTGTAATTCACCATGGTCTTATTAATTCTACAGGATCTACCTTCCTTGTGGACAAAACAGGGGAAAGAGTACAAATTATTTTTAAAATTTCATTGAGGCTGCATTGTTCAATATTTGGTCATAACTGTGAACTGGGCTCACAATATTTGTCTTTAAATTCCTGGTAGGTATAAGCTCTGATTAATTTAAAACCCTGTTAAGCTTCTACAGATGTTACAGAAATAGATGGCCAGGTAAAGGAGAGAAACCCAAAGGAATACATACCTGCCCTGACCAAAACTTCATAGCATGAGTTTAACTGTCTTATTAGAAACAAGGATCTCTTTGACAGACAGTGTCACAGAAAAGCAGGCTCACCCAATACATGTTTAAAAAGATCTTTGCCCAGTCTCCTAAATTTTGAAGTTTTGCTGTCCTTCTGTTCTATTTTAGGTGCGCATTAAACAACAAACCTTTTAAGGAGTTTTTTAAAGTCAGTTCTCTCTCTTGTGCTTTCTCTTACTCTGTCTCCACCTGTCTGCCTCAGGTGAGAGACTGGGAGAAGGGCTGTCTATAGGTAAAGACTGATACTGCAGTTTGAAATGTCCTGCTACTACTGTTGTTTTATAATAATATGATTTTCATGTTTTCCATTCCCATAGGCAATGATATATAACAAGATCCTGAGGCTTTCCACGTCCAACTTGTCCATGGGAGAGATGACACTGGGACAAATCAATAACTTGGTTGCCATAGAAACAAATCAACTAATGTGGTTCCTGTTCCTGTGCCCCAATCTGTGGGCAATGCCTGTTCAGGTAGAGCATCAAAGTAAGGGCCTGATTTCAGAGATCCTCCAACCTGGTTGACAAGTATATGTCTATGAGACTACTACAAAATCCAGAGGGGAACCTGGACTTCACACTTATTTGCCAGGAGGACTAACAATCAGAAATGTGGCCCATCATCTTCTCCAAGGGCTGGGAGGCTGTCTCTCCAAGGGCCTTCTTACTGAGGGAGGATTTTCTGGAGCAGGGTTTCCATGTCATGGATGTGGTCTATGACTTTAAAAATGATGACCTGTCATGTTTTCCCAGCTCATATTTCTTCCACAAGTCGTTGCTTTTATTTCTGCCACATGGCAGCAGCACAGACATCTGACCAGCACTAAGTATTGCATTTGCGGTATCCACTTTTAACTGTGCTTTGTGGCAGGAGCAAAAAGAAATTGAATCCTGCTCAGTGACAGAGAGCAGCACTGACAGCACACTGCACGAAATGCTCAGAGGAGCATTTAGTTACTGTACACATCTGCTTCTTAACAAGGCTGGAAAAGATCTGTAGGCAGATCTGTAGGAAGGAGAGGTAAAAATTATTAGCCTGAAAGAAATCTTAAGAAGTGCTAAACAACTTAATGATTTTCTATGAAGCTTAGGCTCCTGTAGCACCTGCAGAGTTTGGTAGCACCTGGTAGCACCTTCAGACCATGAGACTGGCACAGTCCTTGCCTTTAATGCTGGTGATCTCACTGACATCAAACAAGTTTAAAAAGAGATAAAAGCCCCTCTTGGAGTGAATCTATTTTCCTGAATTTCCTAGAACTGTATCAGTAATCAATTAATAACAGTCAGCAATATTACTACTACCAATGGAAACAAATACAGGTTTTATATGTCTGTTTTAGGATCAAGTAGGGTTTAGAGAGTCATTAAATTTATGGAGAAAAAGACAAAAAGTTTGCATGGTAACTGAAGTTAAAAATAACACAGTGGGTTTCCATTTAAGTCACTGTTTCATATCCAAGTTTATTTGGAAGTGTTGCTGTTAATACTTTGAATGTTATTAAATGAGCAGGTGGTCTGTTTCCTGTGGCTAGGGAATATTTATATGTAGCCTAAATTCACCTCTTAGTCTCTTTATTAAAGTCTGTGTCTCAGCCACTGTAGAAATGTAATGGCCTTCCTCACCTCTGCTGTAAAAGGCTGGTTTGAGGAAGTTCTGTTGACCTTGCTGGTTCCTTAGTTCACCTTCAGGCAATCAGGAGACAGGGAACACAGGGCAGCTTGACCATAGCTTTGTCCAGGAGTGAGCACCTTCTGAAGAACTTGATGAGTGAGTATCTGTGGCCTAGGCTACAAGGGGTTCCTGCTCTTAAGCTCTATCAGTTACAGCGATTACCTTACACCTCTGTTTCAACGACAAAGCTGAAAGGGAGTACTTACTATTTCCTTCCAAAGTATTATGCAGTTGATATTTATGACACTGGTGGTACAGTCATATGTCTTTCTACTTGATTAGCAGTTGGCTGCTTTTTGGAAAAAAGGGAAGAAATTAACTATTGGTAATTATAGACTGGATTATAATACCACCACTCTGGAAAAGATGGTGGGACTATCCTGCCTTGCCTTATGCAAAGGACTTGAGCTTCAAAGGGTGTCCACAAACAGCTCCTGCCACAAACAGCTACTGTCAAAGCTGCTCCCTCCTCAGGAGAAGAGCTTGTAGCAAATACTGAACTTCGATCCTTCTGGTGTGAGCCGATATAGCCGTGGCCTGCTGGAGATTGCAGTGAATCGTAGAAAATACATTGTGTATCTACCAGTGATGGCCTGTTATCAAGAACAAAAATTCATTGCAAGACCAGGCCCCCAATAAATGCTTCATTTTACCCCAAGTACAAATTTCTACCTGTAACCGTGTATCATTCTGCTAAGAAAATGGCATGTAGAAGGTCATTGACATTACAGAAGCCTGAAAACTTAAATAATGCTTTCAGAACATTGAACTCCACTAATTCTAATCTCTGGATACTGTATAGTAAGAAGGCAGATTTAAAGACAGAAGTGACTCACTGAAGAGATGGCAAAAATATAAAATAGGGAACTAGTTCTCTATGTCCTGTTACTGAGGACATCTCTGTACCATAAAGTGGAGCTTTTAATAAAAATATTTATTTAGTAGAGTTTGCATTTTACACAGGAACCAGAATCACGGTAGTTGCCTCAGAGCCATTCCCAGGTAAACCTTTGTGGGAAATGTTCCTAAACTCATTGTAGGCCTAAGGTAGCATCTTGGTATTTTCCTACAGAGCTACATGGTATTGACACATAAACTCAGGTTTGTGTCACTCCCAGCATACCTGCATTAGTCTTCAGTGGCTGCTTTAGACATGCCTCTGTTTGTATTTGCAAGAGGCCCACTATGACAGAATGCAACTGTGATTCATGACTGTGCTAAGACCTTTGAATGCTTCCAGAGTGATGTAAGGAGCTCTAATGTAAATAAGGCTTGAGGTCAGTGATTCTGTAAAATGCCTTGGGGCAAGCACCATCCTACCAGGCACAAACACAAACTATGCTGTTAATGTCAAAAATAAAGGCTTCTGGGTTCATTTCCCACACTTTCCAAATATGACCTTCTGAGGTATGGGCTCACTTGGTTCCTACAAACCTTTCAACTGTTTATTAGAAGAATAATATTTTTTTTTCTTGCTATCATTCTGGTATATTGAAATCCATCTTATTTCCTATGTTACTTTTTTCTTCATAGATAATAATGGGTGTGATCCTACTCTATAATTTACTTGGAGTGAGTGCCCTGGTTGGTGCCGCTGTCATTGTACTGTTAGCTCCAATACAGTACTTCATAGCTACAAAGTTGGCTGAGGCTCAGAAGAGCACTCTTGTAAGTAAATTATTTCACTGACTTTTACAATCCAGGACTGAGAACAGGGAACCAGTGGTCCTGGATTCTGTTCTTGCTATTAGTCAACATTCATGATGGAGGTTTGGACAAGCCACCACTTAATTCTGTCATCTCTCCCTTTCTGTTTTTCTGTGGCTCAGTATCTCTTCCTTCCTAATGTTTGTCAGACAAGAAACTGAAAATGTATGTGGGCCTTGACCTGCCTTCTCCACAGAGAATATTTTTACCCCACTAGCACAGTTTCATCTGAATTCAATTCCATGAAAGGATGTTATTCCTACATTCAGATTTTGTATTTCATGGGACGTTAGCAAACAGTACAAATGACTGATTAATTATAAGAGGACAGTACTAAAGAATGTGTACAACTACCCTCTGAAATGGCTAGAGGCTTTATGCTCTTACCCTAAGCTTTGATGTTCTTTAAAAATCAGCTGGCACTGCTGGATTAATACCTATCATACATTCTTCAGCACTGTAAGTTTATTTTGCAGTTTAATTTAGTTCACCAATTGGAAATGTTTTTAGAACCTTTGTTTAATTTTTAACTTTATTCTCATGATCCTTGAACTTTTTTAATCCACCTTTGATGTTTGAGTCATCAAATATTTAAAGATCCTTGTTATCTTACTATTCAGTAAGCAAATTATACATACGTGGATTTGATCTTCAGTACACTTCAATCCTGTTGGATTGTGCCAGTTTATACCAACAGAGGATTTATCTTTGCACATTTTGAGAAATAATCTGAATCTTTCATTTCCTCTTTTCCAAGTTCTTCTGACTCATAACATCTTTTGGGTTATGATTTTACCATAATTATGATTACTGTTTTCTGATGAGGGGCAATTAGATATGTCAACATCTCACTCACAACATTTAATGACAAGTCTGCATGAATCCGAGAATGAATCTTCTATTGGCAATTACACACCTGTAGTCTATCTGTTGTCACAGACACTGTTGACCTTCTAATCCACTTCCCTGAGTTTCACCCTCTATTTGAAGGTTACAGATGTTTTGGTTAAATTTTTTTCTCAGAACAGGATCACTTAATTTCTCCTCATGATCATCAGCATTTTAATAGCTCCAAAGAACATGGAATTTTTCATTATTTTACTCAGTGTGACAACTGAAAGCCTTTACAAAACCACAAACAAACAAAATTATAAATCTCTAATGAATTTTACAACAGAAGTGAAGGGAAAAAGGCATTCTCATTAAAACTACAAACCATTATCGATTTCTTATCCTTGCTTTCTTTTGAAATGAAGGACTATTCTACTGAGAGATTAAAGAAAACCAATGAGATACTAAAAGGCATTAAGTTATTAAAGCTGTATGCCTGGGAGCACATATTTTGTACTAGCGTGGAAGAAACAAGAATGAAGGAACTCACCAGTCTCAAAACCTTTGCACTTCATACATCTCTTTCCAGTAAGTAACTATGTTTTTAGCATTCGGAACTGGATCCAGTGCTTCATGTCTACATTCCTTCCAACTTCAAGTAAAGCAAGATACAGCTGTGCCTATGACACTTTTTTCCTGTGTACATGTGTGGTATGTGATTAAAATGAAAAGGCCTAACATATAACCCAGAAACAAAATATAGAGCATATCTTGTGATCTTTTTTTTTTTTTCCAGTAAATCTTCAGTCACTTTCATTATGACATTACAGTTATGAATTGTTTTATAGTAAGGAGGCTCCAGATAATATTAGCAGCTCTGATTACACCAAAGATAAATAAGCTTCTGAAAGAAATTGTGTTTTCTGTAATGTAGAAGAGCTGAGAGGGTAATGTTTTCATTGTGTTGCATAATAATTGTGCACATAAAACTTTTTATCCTGTTCACTAAAGTATACAAACGAGATAATTCCTTGGATTACTTGTTTGTGTGTTTAAGAACTCTTTCTGTCATGGAAGGAAATTTATTCCAGTGGAATAATTTTCCTTTGGGAGTTTTTATGACTTGAATTGGAAATAACTGGATTTTTCTAGTGCCATACAATTAATTGTAAAGCTGTTCTTGCTTTTTTCATGTAATCTGATGCCCACTGTATTTCTCTTTCACAGTTTTTATGAATGCAGCCATACCAATAGCAGCTGTTCTTGCAGTAAGATATATTTTTTTACTTTTTCTTGTATAAAGGGAGAGAAAAAGAGAAGTGGAGAAAGAAAGAAAAAAAAGAAAGAAAGGACACCATTGTTGCTGTAGGACATACTCCTCATAAAACTGGCAGATGAGTTAATGTGCCCCTGCTAACTGTAGGATAGCACAGCACTGGAATTGTCCCTTACTAGAGCTGGTATTTCACCAGCTGTGGTTTGTATTGGTAAAAACAAAAAGAAATATAAATTTTTACTGTAAGAAATAAAAAAATAAATCATTGCAACTTGAAAGAAGACCCATTTTAAGAAACTCTCATTTTGAAGGGGTTTTGGGTGACTTTGCTTCTATTGCCTAGCAGCAAAAATCATTCCTGTTTCAAAATGCATTATAAGCCAACATTTCATTTTTCAAGAAAGGGTACTCTGCAGTTTAAGGAGAAATAAATTTTACTTGTCCTCTGGCTGGGGTTAAATCTCAGCCTAATGAACTAGAGGAACTATGGCATGCGGGTCAGTAAGAAGTCTTATTAGACCAAATTTAGAGGACATTACTCAGAGTATGCTGAGAGCATGTACCAGAATTGGATGAAATAGAGCCTTAGTTCTGCATCTGTGGAAAAAAAACGTAAGATTTATTAGATTGTTACTGATTTTTTGTGTTTTGTATGTTTTCTAATCCCTGAAGTTGATTACAGAAATTTATAAAATAAAATGCTTTGATTTTAGAAAGATTTTTTTTTTGTTCTTAAATATGTAAGTGTCTTGAAATCACTGGCAAGTTTTAAAAATCTTTTTCACTTTAGCAGAAGGCAGCTTTCTCTTCAGTTTACTAGGATTCCCAATAAATTGAGGTATAAAAGTTATTGGCCATAGTTGAGCAAATTGTTTTGCTTGCTGCCTTTGTCCATCTTTTTCAAGAGTCCTTATCCTGACACTTTCTTTTCCTGATGTGACAGACCTTTGTGACTTATGCGTATACCAATGACAAGCCACTGCAGCCTGCCCAGGCCTTTGCATCACTGTCCCTGTTTCACATCCTGGTCACACCGCTGTTCCTGCTCTCCACTGTGGTTCGTTTTGCAGTCAAGGCTATTGTAAGGTAAGTGACCCTTCTAGTTTCTCCAGCTCCTGAACACATACATTCAGTAATACAATAGGGAAGGTGCTGGAGGAAAAAAAAAAAAAAAAGGTTGTTTCTACCTGCTCACCTGGAAGAGGATTTAGAGGCAGGACTCTGGTGTTCAGAGATGGGAGAGAAATCAGAGTAACCCATTCTTTTTACTGTGTGACACAGAGAAAAATTAATTTTCCCTTTATTTTTTTTATAATTTCACCAGGTTTGGCAGTCTGGATTCTCACAGTGTGAGAAGATAGGCATCTCATCATTGCTCTCATCTAATACTTTTCTAGGCTCTTTCTTGTCAACACAGAGGGAGATGAGAGAGTGGCATGAAGCTGTCTAGCAAGACAGGCCCTGCAAGGAAAAGCAATGAGGTTAACTCTACCTCCACAAAGAGTGCATTGGGCTTTAAGTGAAAATTTGGTAGTGTCCCACCTCTCATTGTCTAGCACTGGCATAGACTCTCTTAGGACAGAGAGTGAATGGAGAAACGTTGCATGATGAAGAACTAGTTGTTCAAGGGAAACTGAGCCCTACAGGACTTGTCTTACAGAGGAAGTGCTGTTCACCTAAGTGACAGTAACAAGACACAGGAGAGGAAGCAAGGCAGGGCAGACATGGGAGTTTAGTCTGTATGGGGTAGGGATCCGCGTGGCAGGGCAGGAAGGAAGTTGGCATGGAGTAGAAAAGATTTTTGAAAAAAAAGAAAAGGAACTCAGAAAATGTGTTGCTTCATCAGTATGTTACATGTTCCAGGCATTTATTTCTGCAAATAGCCCAACAAAACAACTTCCTTCATGCTGTGCTATAAAGCACTTAATCTCAAGGGAGCCAGTTGGTAGTAAGTCAAATTCCAGACTTTTGCATCAGTGGTCTATATGGAGAGAGTCATGGTCATGGGGCAGTTATGTAGACATACACACTGCCAAGATGTCCCCAGAGGGGCAAACTGACACCTGACTGGCAGTAACGTGTCATATGCCAAGCTCTAGCAGGATGTGAAGACCAAGTTAAACTTCCCACCCAGAAACATAGTTACTGCTTGCCAAAACTTGTACTTTGGCAAGGTACTGCATTGCTGCTGCCACTGCCTCTTTATGCTGGGTAAAAATAATAACAAATAGCAGTCAAGGGGACCTCAGGCTCCACAGCTATCATTTGCCAGTACTGCCCTCACTTAAAAAAATGTATGTAATTAAATAGGATTTATTTTTATCAAAGCCACATGAGAGATTTTCCCTAGGTTGAAAATTATTTCTGACTAGTGGAAATCTCAAGTCTCCTTTATAAATCATCCCAGCTTCTTCATCTCTGCTCTATGTTTAGCATAGCCCTAACATCAAAATGGTGTGTACATTTTCCTTAGCACTGCTGGACATCCCTCAGGACATTATTTAAAGACCATATTTGCCAAAACAAACTTTACCCTTTGGCAAACTTGTTTCCTAACATCTTTCTCCCATGAACATCTTGTCCTCCAAGTGAAGAATGAAGAATGTGTGTTTGGCCACTTCACAGCTATATCATCAATCAAATATATGTATATGAGTATGCACTTGCTTTTGTTATGTTTTAGTACTTATACTTTGGTCAGAATCTCCATTTTATCATAAAAAACAATTCTAGTACCATGAAAGCTTTTGATGATACCTGTCCTCATTCGAATGCAAAATAGTCATTGATGTCTTCTTCAACAGAAGATCAGAACAAGGTCTCTAATCTTCTATAAGAAGACAAATTCTTGCTTGATGCACTTAATGTAAGACTGAAATTCTGATATGGGATTTAGATATGTGAATTTTACTTTCAAAAGAGGACAGGAACATGTATAGTGACAGGAGGAAATAATGACAATTGCAGTGTTTTCTTGCAAACCAGTACCTCTGTGGCTTGAACATGTATTGATAATTTCATACCAAATGCATACAGACAGGCCTTGAAACAAGACTACATTCCCATTTGCAGATTAATGTTCAAATGGCTGATCTGAAGTCATATATCCTTCTGCTGTCTCAGTCTCACAATGCACCTTGATTTTGGTTTTTGCAAAGTAACATAGCTTCACCATGATCAGTGCGTGCTTTTGTTCATTCCTTCCTCAGAATGATAAAGAGTCACGTGCTTATGGTACTCTGAAAGGAAGTGGGGCAGAAAGAGCTCAAAATCCTGCGATGAAGAATGAATAGAACCTGTGTACTGAATGTCCCAGGGAACAGTTTGAAGAAGTAGGCAAAGAGAGCTCTTGATGTATTTCTCCATGGCTGGCTATGGCTGTGCTCATTTGTGCAGTATTTAGTCCTGTTTACATGCAGTGTATGCAAAAACTATGATTAGGATACACCTGCTGCATTGCCATTTTAAGAGAATGTGGGTGGGTGAATGCATCCTACATCCTTATTTATGCATCCTGACCGTGTGTAGACATGAGAAAGCCACCAAAAAGAAAAGCTTGCCAAGATGGAAACCATTCCCTCAGAGCTCTAGTGGCACTCACATGACTAGCTCTTCTCTTCATTCCCAGCTACCAATGTCCTCTTCCACTTAATTTTTCACTTGTATCAGGGGAGCAGGCAGTCAGTCCAACAGACCAAAAGTATCCCATGAACTTCTTTTGGAACACATCTGATATATCCTGCTGACACTACTGCACAAAAATGGAAACGTACTCATGGAAACCTGGGTTTATTTAACTTACTGTTCTGTTGTTTTTCAAGTGTACAGAAGCTGAATGAGTTTCTCCTGAGTGATGAGATTGGAGATGACAGCTGGAGAGGTGGGGACAGCTCTGTAGCTTATGAATCCTGTAAGAAGCACACGGGACTCGTAAGTTCTGTCTTATGACACTGAATTTCAAAGCAGAGAGGCCACATACAAAGCCAATGGCCTAGCTGATAGGCCTCAGGAGTCTTGGCTTCTAGCCTGACTCTTAATGTTGACCAGTTTTGTCTCTTCTATCTTGGGATTTCTGTGTTTCTATGATATGAAAGATTCCCAAATACCATCAAGCATTGCTGAAGTGCCAGTAGCAATAAAAAACCTGTAACACACCAGCACATTAACACAGGGTGCAAATTCAGCTTTCTCAGTTTTATAAAAAGTCCAGGTGCCTTATGGTTATGGTTATTCCCTGTGGTTATGGGGTTTGTACTATGTATTACCAGTACAAACCATAATATACTGGGCATCTTTAGGTAGGATGAGTTCAAATTGGAGGGAGGAAAAGCAACACTAAACTTTGTGAAATAGGAATTAATTCCAAAATGCTGTTTCTGGAGTGCTAAGCATATAGTGAATTTGAGTAAAACATGAAGAGAAAAAAACCCAAGGGAGATGCTTTTGAAGGGACAAAAGCCAAGGGAGGGTCTTTGCCCACAAGCTAGCAGGGCATATT
This sequence comes from Jacana jacana, assembly GCA_013400555.1. Taxonomy (NCBI): domain Eukaryota; kingdom Metazoa; phylum Chordata; class Aves; order Charadriiformes; family Jacanidae; genus Jacana; species Jacana jacana. Next base: position 5,064 of record VZTM01000605.1, on the reverse strand, counting down.
GACAGAGCTTTAAACTAGGCTTGAGGAGGGAGGGGACACTATCAGTCTTGCCCATGACAAGCTGTGGGCTGACAGGCAATGGTTAGAGGGACAGGGCCTGCAACCTGTTACTCTGAGTTGTGCTGGCTACACTGCAGCACACTTGAAGTCTTACGGAGATAAGACAGTGACTGCTAGGGTAATAGGAGCCGAGAGAGATACACCAGTGAAATACCCCAAAGGAAATAAGGGATGTTTCTCTAAGAAGGTGACACAGCTGACAGCCCAGGTGATGTGCCTCTACACCAATGCACGCAGTGTGGGCAACAAATAGGAGGAGGTGGAAACCACTGTGCCACAAAAATGATCAGAGTGATGGAACACCTCTTCCATGAGGTCAGGCTGAGAGAGTTGGGGCTGTTGAGCTTTGAGAAAAGAAGGCTCCAGGGAGACCTTATTGCGGCCTATCAGTATTTAAGGGGAGCCTACAGGAATGATTGGAACAAACTTTTTAGCAGGGCCTGTTGTGATAGGACAAGGGGTAATGGATTTAAACTAAAAGAGGGAAGACTTCTACTAGATATAATGAAGACATTTTTTTACAATAAGAGTGGTGAAACACTGGAACAGGTTGCCCAGAGAGCTGGTAGATGCACCATCCCTGGAAACATTTAAGGTCAGGATGGGCAGGGCTCTGAACATGATCTAGTTGAATATGCCCTCGTGGATTGCAGAGGGTTTGGACTACATGATTTTAAAGGTCCTTTCCAACCCAAACTATTCTATAATTCTATCATTTGGGAAAAGATTTTGTTTTGTTTTGATTTTTTTTCTAAAGCTAAATATTTCAGCTGTTTCAAATTTATTATATAATTTGAAATGTGAGTGAAACTAGAAGATGGCACCAGAAAGAAAGGATTAGCACAAAAAAGTTTTATTTTGAGCTGAATTAAATTAATTTGTCACCCAGAAACATTTTTCTTGTTTTTATGGCTTTAAGAATTGTAATAAAGGAAACAAAAATTAAATTTCAGCAAAAAAAAAAAAAATTCAGCATTTATTTCACTTCTCTTGTCCACCTTTTGCCCAGTCTTACTGAAAGAGACAGACTGAGTCTAGAGGGAAAAGTAAAGGTAATATCTGTATAGATTAAATCAATCACTGTGTAGCCCAACTATAAGGAATCACTTAGATTACACCAAGTCAGCTTGATACAGTGGTGCTTACAAATACCACAGGTAGCTCAGAATGAGCTAGCTCCACAATTGCTATTATGCATTAGCAAGGTACTCTGCACAACCTAGTTTGGTATGCTTCTCACTCCTGCAGCTATTCTGCTTCCAAGACCTGAACTGGTAACTCTGCATGCCATTACACTTTTACTGACACAGCTTTGGAGCCACCTCAGGAAAGGCAGATCTGCCTAGTGATACGAGGAAGAAGACAGAGTTGAAATTTGGGATGGTTATGCATGGGAAACCAAAAATCAGATATTTCCAGTTAAGGGTGTTTAAAACGTACTATTTGCATCACAATAGTGTGTCTTTATTATTACATGTACTGTAAAGCACTTGTTTCTTCTTGTGACCTTGAATTGTGGGAAAAAAGGGAGTGGATCATTTGTTTTATGGGGAACCGAATGCTGTCATCTCTTCACAATTCCAACTTTTATCCTTTCTTCATTTCACTATGTAGCACACCAAGGCCATCAACAGGAGACAGCCCTTGAGGTATCAGCTTGAAAGCTATGAACAGCCAACAAGGAAGCAAACACGTCCTGTGGAGATAGATGATATCGCAATCAAGGTGGTTTGAAAACATCATTTTATTCTTTATGAGAAGCAGGTCCTCCTGCAACATTACCATTTACTGCTGTTCTTCCAAAGGCAAATTGTCCACTGAAATAACAAGCACTTTAGCCAGAAATAAAGTGAGAATTTGCTGCAGATCAGCTCCTCATAGTGACTCCTGTCTTGTCAGGAAACAGAGGCATCGTGAGTCTGAGGAACAAAAGGCAGACAGATAGATAGATACAGAGATAATCTGATATGCAGAAATTAATATAGATTTTTCAGACTTTCCCTTCATTTTACTCCTTTCCCATCTATTTCACTCATAGCCATGATAAAAATTTCTGAGTAATTGAGTAATTTTTTGACATTTATTATCACGTCATTTATTATTACATTGGTTTAAGTCATGTTGACCAACTTTTTCCCATATACATGCTCTGTGTAAATACTGTTTCATGGCCCTTCCAACTCCCAAGCAAGGAATCACAAACAGGCTAGGGTGCACTGGGGCACATTTTTCTTACATCCAGCATAAATCTTGTGAATCCTCAGTTTGCACTGTGGGAATACCTTCACAGAGGGCCATATATCCCAATATGCAGGATAATTAATTCGTTGATAAACTACACTATTTAGATTATCACCTGTGAGGTCTTGTGATTGTTAGTCTATAATCTTATATTTGACAGCATGAAAATATTTGGTAAATAGTGTTCAAGATCATCCCTTTATTGCATTTCATACAGTATATTCATTTGTGAATGTGACTTTTATTATTGACAAACTTTTCTGAGATAGGCACTCTTAACCAACCTAAGTTGTTTGGTATTTTTTATGACTATACCTCACTATGTCAATTAATCATTGATTTCTTGTAATATATTTTAAATCCAAGCTAGACATTCTATTTTTTTTTTTTTACCTCATGTGTTTATACATGCGACCTGGTAATTGTTTTGTAGGTGACCAATGGATACTTTTCATGGGGAAGTGGTTTAGCTACATTATCCAACATAAACATCAGAATCCCAACAGGTAGGATAAATGCACACCTTTGACATTGAATATATAATACCAAATTGCTACTAATTTTACTTCGTGATGGTGTGAAAAGCAAAAAGCCACATATTTATGTTTTTGTAAGAAAAAAATGAATGTTAAAAATGTATACAAGTTCAGGAACTGTATGTTATATACCTGTAAGTTATCATTATGTAAGTTGTAAGTCATTAACCTGAAGTACTATAAATAAACAATCATTTACATGTTTTTTATATACTTATATACTTTATGCAGTTTTTATAACAGCCTGAAGAAAGCCAAGAGTAAGAATAAATAAGGAAAAGACGGTTTCAAAAATATTCACTATTATTTTGAATAGGCAAATTAAGAAGAGGAAGATGGAAAACTCCCAGAGTTGTTCAAATCAAGGGTCCATCTAATTCAATATTTTAGTTAGAGCACTGGATGCACAGGGACACAGTAGTTGTATATTATACGTCTCCTCCCATTCTTCAAATTACATTCTTCCAGTTCGCAACTATTTTCATCTATGAGAATTCCTTGAGCCTCATACAGTTTATAGAAATTTCTTTTACAGTAATTTGTCTGTCTAGATGAGCTCCTGCTATTTCTTGCATCCTCAATGTTTTTTATCTAGGAGTTTCAGGGATTTACAAACCATTGATTTGTTTTGGAAGATTTACATACATAGCAAGCATGAAAAGTAACAACTTTTTCTCCCTTTTCTTTTTCTTGTTCTTATTATTGTTATTATTATTATTATTATTGTAAAATTCCTAATACTGTTGGTGTTTCATGTTATTGAATAGTCTTGTATTTTATTTCTGTATCCTATCAAGTGCGTAGATTTAGAATAGCTTATTATGTTAGCTTGACCCATCTTAGATATCACATAGTTATTAAGAAATTCCAAAGTACTGTATGTAATCCCAAAGTCTATCTCATTCTTTCACTGTAGCATTGTGCCCTTATGCATGGATGAACACTTCTTTGTGCTGCCCCAGTAGAAGGTCTTTGCTCCAAGGAGTTTATGACTTAGGCCATGGGTTTACAGGCTGGGTGAGCCAGTCTAAGAGTTTACCTCCTCTAGAAGGAAAGAGACCATTAACTCCCCAGCTTGTGAGAAGCTTACCTGCCAAATACACTAGCTAACACAGCTAGTTCAATTAGTTTAGAGGACTACCTGAAGAAGCATCATTGCCGCTACAGAGTGGGACTGAAGGTAGGAAAGTGGAGGGAGTGGGGAAGGAATACAGCGAAGGAGAGAAAAGTAATGGAGTCTCTTTCCGTTGTAGCTACTTTAT
>VZTM01000603.1:71059-86956 GCA_013400555.1 Jacana jacana | reverse complement strand
CAGAGGTTCCAGTGATTGCTGTGCTCAAGAAATTGCAATAGAATCAAGAATCTTCATGTGTTTGGAACTGGCTTTTGGATAAAGCGGGAGAGGCATGTAGAGCATGTGTTTAAGGTCCCTCTGTGCCCCATGTAAGCTACTCTGTGTACTTTTCTCACTTGCATATAAATGCATCAAGATGCGTACAGCAGAGAGGGAGAACGACTACTCACATCAAAAAGCAGGTTTGGCCCAAGAACAACTGGGTGTAAAATTCCCGTGAGTATATTTATCGTGGAAATTTGAAGTAGCCTAATAAAACATCAGAAGAGGAAGGCTTTGGAACAGCCCTGCAGTACAAGTACTGGGAGCAGAAAAACACCCCCAAAGCCTAATTATTTTTCAGAAGGAAGTGGGTACATGTATTATAGAGATCATCACAGGCTTCTGCAGTAATTGGGAAAGAAACAGGGAAATCCAGGACGTCTTCCAGACCAGTATTCTTAGGTTCATACCTATTTGTCTTTGGAGAGAAAGGTAACACCTTTGTGCTTTCCAAGGGAGGCAGTGTGACTTCCATTAGCTGCAGGATTGAACTACTTCTGTGAATGTTATTTGCAATTATTTTTTGCCTCTCTCGTTTCCCCTATGGATATGGCTGCAGTTTCAGATGCCAGGGAAGAAAAAAAAAACAAAACCGAAAAAACAAAAAACAAAAACCAACCAAAAAACCCCTCCACGTCTCTACTCAATAGGGACCTCCCTCATTCTCTCTTCTGATGTTTGGTTGCTAATTTGCACTTTTCATACACCCAGAAGCAAATGCCTGTCTGACACAAAATAAAACAAGATGCTTCAAGTGCTGTTCGGTTCTTTAGGAAGAAGATAATTTTTGAAAATGAAATGTACTCACCAAACAACCCACCAATGCCCGCTGACATTCTCCGTGGTGTGTCTGACAGAGGCAAAATGTAGCACAATGCAGAACAAAGAGGTATTTTATATGCCTAGCAGAAATTCTTAAAAGCTTTTTTTTTTCTTTTCCTAGGAAATTATCATAGCTCTTTTTATATAAAAAAAAACCCAACCAAACGAAACCCACTCAAATACTGAGAAACTATTAATTGTAAATGTGCAGAAAGGAGAGGCTGAGGATAAAATAGCTTTTTCCCTTGCATTTCTTGAAATAAAGAAAAATAGCTTTATTTTGGAATTAATTTCCTTTCTCACCTTTCGTCCTTTCTTCCCAGTTACAGAATTATTCTTCATTTGACAGATAATAGCCACGAGATAATTTTGGATTTTGTTTGGGTTTTTTTTTTAATAGCAGTTTGGAATCTTTGTTTTCAGAGAAGAGGCCCACTAGGCACAATTTGGGACTTGTTATTAAAGACAAACTAACATCCCCCAAAGATTTTCAAACACTTCATGCCAGAATGTGATATTTTAAAGCATTTCCCATTTCACATAATTGGATGCACGTGGCTTAGCAAGAGAAAGACAGTTTCAGCAAATACAAGAATTAATGCAATTTATTCGAGACGGTCTCATAGGAGAGATATAGATTTTATGCATAATTCTGAGGAAGATAAAAAATGTTGAAATCAGTTAGGACTTCTGCATATTGCTTCAAGACCACTGACCTAAGCTGAGGTGGTTATTATTGGCAAGGATGGAATTTAGAAAAAGTTGTCAAATTAGTATTCATCTTGGATCCCAAAATGAGCACAATTATTATCACTGGGAATATGAGTTCCATCCTTATACTTTCTTGGGATGCTTAGTCAAATAATTAGTAGAACTATTTCTAATGTTTGCATAATAATAATGAAAAAAAAAACAACAAACCACCAAACATATTCCAGGGAAAAAACCCTCACAATTGAAATGTCAAAAATCAGTCCTTTAAAATGGTTATAAATTGCATCTCTTTAAGACATGTTATTGTGGCATTTGTTAAACTGATTTCATACTTAAAATCTGCCCCTCGTGAATTTGGGATCCTGAGGTTAAACCACTACATGACACAATCATTGAGGCCTCTGGAACAACAAAAGGAAGTTGCTTAGATGTGGAATAATCATTCTCTGTATTTATATAACCACGCCCCTATTGTCAAATTATCATCTCCTACATATTTTTTGGTTCTCTCTTGAAAAATTCTGTAGGATAAAGAAGTAGTATTAACTTTAAAAAAAAAAAAAAGGGAAAACAGAAGTGTGGATTCTATAGATATGGAATCCTGTTATTAATGCCAATAAGAGTTTCACTATTTATTTCAAGAGAACCAGCACTCATACTTGTTTTTTCTGCAATTATAGAAGTCTAACGATAAACTAGCGTTTTGGCATTTTGAGTAAAAAGCAAGTATTTTAGCCACCCAGACATTTTCCTCTTGGTGCTATGAAATATGGCTAGCCTGTATTACATGACTGCTATGCCAGCTGGAAAGAAAAAAGGGTTAATTGCCTATGAGATTTGAGGAAAAACTGTGCCTTCTGTTGAGCTGGGTACAAGACTACACCAGTATTGGCAGGTTGTGATGATTTTAAACATGACACTGTAATTTACTTTCACCTTCAAGTTAAATAATGGAAGATTCCATGATTCATTTTATGTCTGTTATCATGTTTCTTGAGTTCTTTTGCAAATAAAATTATGATAATGAAATTTTTCACTGGCCCAAAGATATTATTTTACATGATTTCTCCTGGGAGCTTTGTCCATTCCTTGTGGCATCTTGCCCATCTGGATTTCAATCCCAGTTACACCATAATCATTCTGCGGGGCTTGAAATAAACTTAGTCTGGTTTTATGGCTTCATAACGAGGAGGAGAGAAGGAAATTCAGAAAAGGAGAGGACCACAGCCAGCGAAAGAGCCGAGACACTATTTTTGTGTGGGTCTCCTAAGGACATGAAGAATTGTGAAGCAGATCCACTGGAATGTCTCACACAATTCTTGGTGCTCTGTATTTGGGGGGGAGGGAGTGGGTGGAAATGAGTTTTGGAGCCTTTAGATGTTATCAGTTTATATCCATATCAATGCAAGAAAAAAGGTATTTCAATGAAAAAGGCTTCAAGACAACAACGTACTTCCAGCAGACAGACAACAGTAACATGGAATCATAGAATCACAAAATCATTATGATTGGAAAACATCTTTAAAATCATCAGGTCCAGATATTAACTTAGCACTGCCAAGTTCACCACTAAACCGTGTCCCTCAGCACCACATCTACAAGAACCTCCAGGGATGATGACTCAGCCACTTCCCTGGGCAGCCTGTTCCAACGCTTGACAGCCCTTTCAGTGAATAAATTTTTCTTTATATCCATCCTAAACCTCCACTGGTGCAACTCGAGGCCATTTTTTCTTGTACTATTGGTTATTACTTGGGAGAAGAAACCAACCCTCACCTCACTACAACCTCCTTTCAGGTAGTTGTACAGTACAACTTTAGCTGCTCTGTTAACACAGCAGCAAGAAAAACTGTATTTGTATATTTCCATCTATATCACAATAGCCTGTAAACTGTAAAAATATATTTTTAAGCTATAAAAATTCTTATTCTTTTTAGACTTCTTTAGACCTCTATTTCTTCAGTTCTGCCCTTGTTCTTGTCCTGGTCCCACCCTCCCCTGGCTGACAATTACTGGGCTGGGCAAAAGGCAGCACAGGCAGTGTGATATTTTCCAGTTCCAGCTAAAAGTCTGCTAGTTAACCAGCAATGAGGAAGGCTAAGCAGAAAACAGCTGTGGAACTCATGTTGAAACGTTCTCTGCAATTAGAACATTAATTTGAGTGTCTCTCCTTTAGACGCAAGGTTTTGTGTGTCTCTCCTTCAGCCAGCTACAAGGTTTTGTGACGTTTGCAGTGACCTTATATCTTGGAGAAGGATCTGTTTCTGCCATCTTGGTCCAAATTGTCTGATTTGCAAACTGTTGGGCAGAGATAGGGCTGCAAGTGGGGGGAGAATTTTGGATACAAAAGCAAATGGAGAGTGGGATCCTATAAATCTCATCTTTTTATAAACCACATAAACCCCAAGATGTTAAAGGAATCATAGTACTAACAAAAGAAATTTGAAAGTTGGGATACTGCTGGTATATACTGCTCTGGTAGTACAAAGTAGAGGTATTTGGATGTGCAGCCCTACACAGCCCATTTAGATAAAAATGAATGCCTTAAAGTCCCCCATTAATAGAGTTTTCAGGACTGAATGGGCAAATTTTGCCTGATGCAAACATTTACATGAGCAAAAATATCTAGATACACCATAAAATCCAAAACCAATGCAACATAATAGCTGGTATTATCATGTCTTTTTTTACACTGGCCAGACCTTCAGATTTTTAAATGTTGACTCAGCAGCCGTATTTTCTGTGTGTACTTATTATATACATATACAAAACCATACCCTTCCTTAATGTTTGGTTTGCTCCACACAGACACAAACATGTATAAAAATGTATATAAATATATATAAAAAAAATCACACACATGTTTATTGTGTAGAAACCTGCACAGACATGTATCCTTAGTCATTTCACAGCATTCCCACTTAACTCCTTACTCGGATAATAAGATCCTTCAGAAGACAGAAATAAATAACTGGTCTCTTTTAAGAACAAAGGTTGAAGTGAATATATTTAAAAGCTGCACTGTGTTTTGATGTTATTATAGCAATCAAAGTCAGAAAATCACAGTAACCAAGTAATAAAGAATGACTTCAAAGCCTAAACTGTCTAACGATGAGATGACAACTACAGCAGTTCATCTGTATTTATACAATTTATATTATATACACATATATATTTATATCATACACAAAAGTGGATAATTTAGGTCTATGTGATTAAAAATCAGGAAAAGACGAGGACACAAACACTAACTTACACTGGTGTTATACTACATGACTATATATATATAATCACAGAACCAGAGAATATCAGGGATTGGAAGGGACCTTGAAAGATCATCTGGTCCAATCCCCCTGCCAGAGCAGGAACACCTAGAGCAGGTCACACAGGAACACGTCCACGAGGGTTTGAATATCTCCAGAGAAGGAGACTCCACAACCTCCCTGGGCAGCCCTTTCCAGTGTTCAGTCACCCTCACCCTGAAGAAGTTTTTTCTTATTTTGAAGTGGAATCTATGTCTATAGTATCACTTTGTTGTAGAAAATCCATCTTTTTTCACTTGCCATTTCCCGTATTCTTCTGCACTTTTGCAGTGACGTGTCATTTCTTAACCTTGCAGTCTGCTACTGAAGGCCCTGAAAGTGCAGTCTGAATTTCACTCTGACATTGCCCAGGGAAGCCCTGGATGCCCCACCACAGAAAGTATTCAAGATTGGGCTGGATGGGGCTTTGAGCAACCTGGTCTGGTGGGAGGTGTCCCTACCCATGGTAGGGCGGGGTTGGAACTGGATGATCTTTAAGGTCCCTTCCAACTCTAACCATTCTATGATTCTATAATTAGCAAGAACTTTGAAGTCCGCACTGGCCTGTGAAACCGAAAGCTCTGGGATCTTTAGTAGCTGGTTGCCACTTTCCCCTTCTTTGTGACTGAGGGGGTAAACTTTCTCAGTGTACCTGTTCTTCAGGATAAGGGTATCACTTCAGCACATTTATCTGCACCATAAAGCCTGACATTGGTGGCGGCAATGCTAAAGTTATTATTATTAAAAGATTTCCCTTGGATAATGAATGAAGTTTTTTGTCTTCATTGCGAAAGGCTGTGAACTTTTATGTGTTATACAAAATTATGACAATAAAATGAAAAATTCCAAATTCAGGAAAGCAATTAAGTTAAAGTTGCTGTCATTAAAAGTGATTCCTGATTATCAGCTTTGCCTCATTTCTGAATTGTACCACTTCCTTCAACCTGTTTCATTACTGGGTGTCGAGCCTTGGATTAGTTGGAAGATTTGCAGTTACAATGACCCCAAAGGCAGTAGTTGGTTAATACTTTGGCTTGAGAAGCAAAGCCAGATGGTGGATCTCCTGTTCTCCCAATGCACACCTGCATTGCACAGTAATCACTCATTCAGTTGTTCTTACCCAGATGTTTGTGAGACTGCTCAGTGAACTTTCTGATATCCAGCTGATAAAATTGAGATATCAGCTTGGACTGATTTAAAGGTTAGAGCAGATGAAGTGGGGGAATTAGGTGCTGGACATAGATTAAAAACATCTTGAGTACCAAAGGGCCAAAATAACATTTCTCAATGCATCTGTGTCCTTCAGACTGAGATTTGGGCGATCGGTGAAACACTCTTTCTGCCAGGTACTCTACATAGAAAAATTAAAAGTAATGAGAAATGGGTGAGAGATTTAATCCAGTAAACTCTACCAGAAAGGGGATGGTAGAATTGTACAAGGTGTGACAGTGCAAGACTTAAGCACGGGGAAATACAGACCAAAAATTGCCTGTGTATCAAAAACTATTTTGATTGCAGATATGTCACTCCAGATATATTACTAATTTATTTTCCTATTAATTGGGGGCAAAGCACTGACAGCTTTTCACTATTAGTTCAATCACTGTTTTATTAAATTAATAGTAATTAAGTGCATTCCAGCACCCTGATGACTGTTAGACCCAGATATCTATGACAGGTCATTAGTTGTAGAGAAGAATGGTCAGGCACTAATATTAAGCAATGAGATTGCTTATTCAAACACTGCAGAGGTTAGAATTAATAATAATGCTAAATTGAATCTCATGAATAATGCATAGAGAAAAATCCAAAACAATTTGCTATGGTTACCAAAAAATATGTATTTTTAAGAAACGGGCAAAATTACACTTTGCTTCACCTGGGTATAATACTCAGGAATAGAAGTATTTGCCATCAGGCAGAGGCAGAGGCTGGGGAAAAAGTGAATGCTGAAAGAAATTTGGGATAAGAGTGAGCAGCAAAGTTGTTACCTGCTTGCCATGTGCTGTAGTGAAAAACAAATAAATAACACAGAGCAATTTGATTTTGGAGGCATTAAATCAAAGGACCAGTGGAGATTAGTATGCTGCTATTAAATGCTCATGAGAATGCACCTGAGATACCTGCTTGAGGCCTTTACTCCTGGGAAAAAAATAGAAATGCCAAGAAAAATGAGAGTAGAAGGGATTATTAGGCACTGGGGGAAAAGCAGTTGTTTGGAAAACAGGTAATTATGGAATAATTTAGAAGGCAGGAACATTTTTAAAGAGAAAGGTGTGATTTTCTTGAGTCAAATGATTCCTTGGTGGATGTACTTATGGTTGTGGAGAGTCAGAGACCCCTGATTTTACCAATACTGTCTAATTTTGTGTGCACATAGGCTACACATTGCCTTGGATGCCTCCACAGGAAGATGAGCCCTTTGAGTGAAGGGAAAGCAACAGCAGCATGGCACCGGGTCTATATAAAGAGGTGGAGATTCTGTTCAAAAATCTTACCAATTACTTCCTCTATGTAAAACGGGCACAGTCATAGTTGTCTTCCTACAGCATCCTGGGAGCTGTGAGCTAAGTGCATCAACTGTAAACCACGTGGAGGCCAACCTGCTGCCCAGCTGCCATTTGACTGCACCTCTGGCAGCCGATCACTCCTGGGCTCACGGTGGCACAAGGGCTGCCAACTCAGATATTCGTCCCTCATGGAAGAATCTAATCAAACAAGAACTATCAAAAACTCAGCCTCATTGCATCACAGGATGTTGAGTTCAGCGCTGCTCTGGAAAATCATCATCATCTCCCACTTGTGAGCTCTCTCTTCCCATCTTAGTGAGATCTTCTGGCTCTGAGCTGTGCAAAAGTGTCAGTGGGAGGCTCATAAGTGCAAAATACTGGTGAGTAGTTGAGTCAGGTGGAAACACAAATAAAATAGCTGTATATAATATTTGAGGGCCATCAGAAAAAAAGAATATTTAGGAAGGAGAGGAAAAAAAAGACAACTAGGAAATGGAAGAAAACTTCGACAACATGGGTGAAGCATTTGATCAAAAGTTCTTGGCCTAATAAAAAATTGATGCATTTTGAATTAGAGGAAGAAAACTTTACTGTCAGGGACTCCTTGTATTTTCAGTGGCACTGAGAACTAAAATCTCACTCTGACATTGAGAAGAGCTGAGAAGTCAGACAGCTGTACGCCTGCACTGGTGTCTAAATGAAGCACCCGATGGTAAGTAGGTGACCTGAGTGTTCCCTTGCCTGTCATGGGCAAGCAAACCGGTGCGGGCTGCTCAGTATTTCAGAGACAGGCAATACCAGTCAACACCTCTTTTTTCTCCAGTGAAACCAATTACGCTGCTTCCCCATTCAGAAACAAATCAGCACAACACCTGGGTGGGTTGCAAAAGCATTTTCTAAACACGTCTGTCACCATGCCTTCACTATTCATTTGTGTATTAAGCTCCTAATTTTGAGTGCTAGCAAGAGGTTTCTCAAAGTTCACATAGTGTAATTGTTACCTAAGGCTGGGAGATTCTGCTCTGCTTTCTAGGTTATTTAGCTGCAGATAATTTATGAGATTGCTGAGGAGGTTGGAAAATTGCTTCACCTCTCAGTTGCTCATGCTTGCACTGGTTTTACAACAGATGGGAGAGAATTTTGCAGGCGTGAATGTTTGATTCATGCCGTCCGGCTGCCTCCCGTCACTTCATGAAGACAAAAAGGCAGAAGGCTGGAAAGGGGCTTCAGTTGGTTTTAGTGTTGGAGCTGGTTTGACAGATACATATCTCAATGGTTTCAAAGCACAATGGTAATCCTTTAAATCAGTGCTTTATCTGTTTTTCTTATCTATATGAGGTAGCATTAGTGAAGCTGCACAGGGTGTCACAGTTCTACATAGACCTGCAGCAAATCAACTAAGCTACACAAGACAAGCCAACATTGGTTCCTGGAGCTGCCAGTGTGTTCTTATCTTATTTGGGATATTTTTCTTAGTACCTACCATTTTAATGATCAAGAAATGCCAAGCAGATGGTCCATTAATAAGGCTGCACAGAAGTGCACATAATGCCATAACAGAGTTATCTGGGGTCAGGCCATCATAGTCATCTGCATCTGGGTTTTAATCCCTTCTCTGGTGAGTAATTTCTGACGGCCACGTCACCCAGAACAAGACAGGCTTTGGTCTGCATTTTTGTGTCTGTGTCTCAGATATATCCTCGCTGTCCTTATGCACCCTACTAACCAAAGGGTGTCATGTTATAGCTGCACCTAGCTGATGACTAAGGGGAAGATCTGCCCTCAGCGCCCTGCTGCCATCAGCCACATAGCTGTGCCATTCCTTTGTGTCATTTCTGGCATTTACCAGGTCCCTCATTCAGGGCGGATACAGTGCTTACTGTTGGGTTTGGGAGTTTAGGGAGGTGCTCTTTTAGTTTTGTTAGGGTAAATTTTCTAAGCGTTAGCTTCTGGAGGTGATTCATGGAGGGGAGGTGGGGCTCAGGAGGGTGGCACAAACAATGCAAGGGAAGCATTTAACCAGAGGAGATAAAGGAAGTAGAAGATTCACCTTCCCTCACTGTGTTTCAGAGTCGATGTGATGTGGTGTTGAGGGATATGGTGTAGGGGAGAACTTTGTAGAGTAGGGCTGATGGTTGGACTTGATGATCCCAAGGGTCTCTTCCGACCAAAATGATTCTATGATTTGCGCTACTGCCATAACTACAACATGAAAACTCTGAATTGCCTGATTTAGGAGCTCAGTCAGCAAAATTCCCTTTCTTTTTGAGCACCTTCAGAAGAGGTGATCTCCGTTGAGCAAGATTGGCTTTTCCTCACTGACTTCAAGACAGCCTAACTGTTTATCAAGGGTAGTGAAATTCTGTGAAGCTGAAACAAAGTGAGATGAACTGAGCACTTCAGATGAAAGCCTGAAGTTAGGTGACATATGGACCCTTGCCACCAACGGAGAGTCAGTAGAAGAGTGGAAGGTGCTAAGAAAAAGGCATTATTGCCTGCCTCCAGGATTTTTTGTGAAAGCAGTTACATTATGAGGACACAATGCAACCTATTTTTGGAGTGAGACTTGTGTCTGTATCCTAAGTGATTATACACTAAACTGCTGATAAGATGAAAATTCTACTCCAACTTCATCTTTTGGGAGGGAAAAGAATAAAAGAAAAAAAAAATCTTAATTGCCTATAAGGAGCCTTTCAGGTAAACCAGGCAAGGGAATGCACTGGGAAGACACTGGGTTTAGATATAATTAGGGTTTCTAATCGCTTGGTGGCATCAGACCCTAGGGAATGTTGTGCCAACACACATATTTAGGGAACTTCAGGCATCTCTAGAACAAGGACAAAATTGAGCAGGGCTCGTGTAAATGACAATAACAACATAATATTGAATTCAAGAGATTACAGAGGCATTTAGATGCTCAAATCCCTTTTTAGAATGACCCTTTAGCCTTTCTGTGCAAGAGTTCACCATCTGAAAACCGGAGCTTAACAGTGTCTTTCCATGCTGAGGAAGAGCTGAATACCACAATGACAGTAAAATCTCGATTCTTCTGTAATAAGGAGTGGGAGATGAAGAAATAGAAAGTTTTTATATCTATCTATTTATCTAATAGCTGTATTTCCATAAGTGGTCAGAATTTGCAGTTTCCTTTATGATATCTGAAAATCCCCTGTCTGCTGGGATCTTGCAAAAGCCGCCTCCTTAATGTCTCCATATCCCGTTTCCCCATTTGTAAAATAGAGGTTGTAAAACTTATTTTGTCTGGCTGAGCTGATCAGACAGAAAGCACTTCAGGGCAGGGCCCATCTTTTACCATAGAAAAGTATCATATAGGAAAGGTAATAAAAAAGTATCCATCCAAATTGTTTTTAATAGAAAATTGTGTTTTCAACAGAGGGTATGGGCATACAAATCAATTACTCTATATTGTAGAAAAGATAATGTAAAACTTGCCCAGCATCCCCTGGAGGCTCAGTTCTACGGTTACTCGATGTGAGATAGGTTAAGTTATGTATTGTCATTTCTGCTACTCAGTTTCTCTGTTGCATTTAACAAGCATGTAAAAAGCCTCCTCTTGGTATCATCGCAAGGCTTCATTCACGCTTGTGAAACACCTTGTTCTCCTCTAATGGTGGCTGAAAAACTTGATTATCCTGACATGCAAACAATAAAAAGTTGGGGAGTGGGAATCTCCATCGCTCCCTTTAAACACATTTGACTTACAAGCTCTATAACTTTCAAATAAGATTAGCATTATCAATAAATCACCGGGTTCGCAGATGAGAAAGGCGACAGAATGCCTTGTTGCCGAGGCATATATAATGACAATAGGTGCCTTAGCAACAGTTATAACTGCGCTGCAACAGATTGTGCCCTAAAGCAGAAAATATCCTGCACACAAGAGGTTATTCAGGTATTAAAAAATAAATAAATAAAAAAAAGTTTAGTTATCCTTGCTAACGTTTTTCAGGGTAGAGAGATATAGAGAGCAGGAGCACGGAGGGTAGGACTGGGGAAAGGGGAAAAAGAGTGGGGAGAAATCGCAACGCTCTCAAGTTTTAAGGCAGCTCCGCCAGCTGTCAGGTAGCCAGGCACAACAAAATAGAGCGTGTTTGGGGAGCAAAGCATCTCTGTTTGCAACCACGAGGGTATCCGTGGGTTCAGTGCTCTCGCATGCCACAGAGTCCTGACAACACGTATCTTGTCCTGCGAGTCCCGTGCGCCGGTTTCTGACAGCTCACTCTCCCTTTCTCACATACTCTCACTCTGTCCCAGGGTGTACCCAGCTCTCTGGCTTGCTCCATCCAAAAATCAGTGAGAACCTCGTCATCCGTGTGCCAGGCATGCTCTGAAAAGCTGATTTGCCACCATTTTACAGGTGCAGCTCCAGAGACTGATACAAGAGGAAAAGAGGAGAGAGAGAGAGAAAAGAGAAGAAAATTAAAATCTCAAAAAACGCTCACCTAATTAGTCATCTATAAACCACCATCATAGCACAAAATTTCAGGAGGCAGACAGACTATTCAAAAACAGTTAAGCAAGGAGCATTGCTAATTTTGTAACAAAAAACCAAAAAAAAACCAACTGCATTTCATCTCAAATTAGGAGCTGGTACCAGTGAATGGCCAGGATTGGAATCAGTGGCCAGGGCTGCAGGGGGCTCTGGAGGGTAAAGGTGGGCAACGCAATGATGTGGACTGTGGGGTAACCCAGTTGACCCTTCCACTTCAGCTGCCCAATTACCTTTAATTTAAAGGTAATTGTGGTTCAGTGGAATAATAATTAATACTCATACGTTCAAAGCAGCTCTTCCTTCCCAGTCCTGTAAGAGCACACAGGGTTCAGTGCTGGATCACGAGTAACTTCTGCACTAAGGATCATTTTCTTTCTATGTTTTAATGAAACACAGACAACATACTTTTATACTCTTGCTAAAACAGAATTGACAGCAGTTGCAGAAGGGTAAATCTCCTTAAAATATGCTGTTTCTGTGTCATAGCACACTGATTTATTGCTTTTTCCAGGAGAGGAAATAGAGTTATCTCTAAGTAGCTACAAGAAACAGCATGTCCAACACTTTTCATTACTTCACATTTCTTGTGTGACCTAGAGCCACCTCCTGAGGCCTAGGTATTAAATAAGGAAAAGGGACGCTTTGTATCGCCTATATGTTGTGGTGCCTGCATGCTTGAATTTCTGAACCCCACAAGCTCCACCTCTGGACCCCATTCCTGGGTTTCCCCTTGTTCTGGAGAAAGTTACTTCACATAGATCACTCCTAGGATTGTTTGTCTGTTTCCTCCCTCTGTGATTTCAATGAATGGAGTGGTCAAGCTGAGCATCAATTTTGCAGACTATTGTCAGGTATAAACTTCACACTTTCTTCAGGGTTTTAGTACCAAAATGGGGCAGGAGAAGTTTGTCACTACTTCATTCTAAGCCTGGAAAGAAGAAAGGTGGTTGATACTATCCAAAGAGTTTCTAGAGTGGTGCAATGTTAGACGCAGCCTGTAGGTCCTTCCTCTATTTGCAGTTGCCTATGATGAGCCAAGCCCCAGCTCGCTGCTCTAGCCAGATGGCATCACTGCTCAGAGATGAATTTCCATCACAGGAGGTGATAACACAGATCTGAGTATCACTGGCATAATAATAATAGCCTCCATCAGGCTGCTGTATTAATTCTCCAAGTGGCATTAATAAAAAAAGAGCAAAGCTAACACAGATAATTCCTCTGGGACACTGGACCCTCAGGGCAAATGAGAAATTACCCTCATCTCTACTTTGGCATCCTACATTGCCTGCTCTCCATGGCTCTGTGCTGTTCCAAGCCTTTTTCTCATCACATGTCATGGCAAGAAGAGCAGCTGGAGACAACAGAGATGGCTGAATATACTAGGGGAGAGGATAAATGCTGATATGAGCTTGTAGCTGAGTTTTGGATTGCAGCTTTCCTTGACTAATGCTCAGAACAGAAAGGGAATCCCAAAAATGCTGTTGGCACAAATGGCACCTGCTCCTCAAGCCATATCAGCCTTCAAAACCAGAATTTCTGCACTGCTTGTGGTAAATCAATCTGAGATTATACAAAGCTGGAGCATATTGTGGGCAGTTTCCCTTAGGACCGATATTCCAAGTATTTTCATCTGGAAACAGGTTTTAGATGAAACACTCTAACCTAGAAAAAAAACCCCTTTCTCTTCATCCCCTCCAGCTAAGCTGAGCAGGGACCACAGCTTATCCCCATTGCCTCACTCCTTTCCCCTGTCTCAACTTCAGTCAGTTTAAAGATTTACTGCAGAATGCAGTGAAGATGATGGATCTGCTGCAGACCTTCATGGCTTTTAAATCATACCTAAGACCTTGAAAAACTCTTTAAAAATTGTTGGTCATATGTTGCATGGCCACCTTCTTAGAAGAGTCTTCTGGGAAGTCTCTAGCTTGATCACATCAGAAAAGCTATGGAGGACTCCAGGCTTTTGTTTTAGTCAGCATTTCCACGCAGGGATGCAGTAGGTACTTTTTGTGTATTGTGGGGTGGGTGCAAAAGAAATATCCTGGTTTTTTTTTTCATTAATATAGTTAGTTTTGCACATTTGACGAATATTTTTCACTATGGAGGTATTTTCTGAAGAGAAAGGCTTTTACCCGCTACAAGGCTTTCCTCCTAACAAGAGTTGAAAGTTGAAGTAATAATATGTAAAAGTTTGTTCCAAAGCATTTGAAACAGTTTTAAACCAAGGGAAAATAAACTATTAGTTCAGTATTAACAGTTAAATCTGCAATGTTTAATTGAAAAGCTCTACAGCGGAGATGGCTGGGGGCTGAAAGGGTCAAGCTCATCTGAAAATTGTCCCCACTGAAAAGAAACTGGGTAAAGCAGAGAGGGTCAGATTGTGAACTTGCCTTGCTTCCCTCTAGTTATTTGTGTAAAAGGTCCCATTCGCTTCAGCCTGTGCATTTCACTGGCTTTTTATCAAGCTGAAATAGGGGCTTTTAGACCCCTAATTATATGCAAGTGTATCATATGATTTTCATTTATCTTTTTTTTTTTTTTCTGCTTTTGGTTATTCAGTTCTTTCAACTGTAAACCATTAAAAAGCTGGATTTAATTTAATTATTAAAACATTTAATGTTTTAAATATAAATTATTTTTAAAACAGTAGCTTCTAAGGCTTTATTTCTGGGTAAAAATAAAACATTTGCTTGTTTGTTTGTTTGTAGGAAACAGATTCTTAAGTAATCACTTGATTTCAAGAGCTGAGTCTTTAAGGAAAATATGAGCATTATAGATTAATGGTAATACTATGGAAATTCATTATCTTTTCTCAAAACACCAATCCAAGTCAAAAGCAAAGGATAAGTGCATATTGAATAGTATAGATTGCAGACTTTACTTATTTTTCACACTCCTGGGGCAACATCTGGCCATCGGAGTAGCCCTATAGACTACTCTAAAAGCAAAACCCTAACCACTGAAAAGATGAGTTAGTTAGGACATACAATAGCACTAGATAAGCCCTTTCCTGGCAAACTGGTGCTTGTTAAGTCCAAAACTGGTCCTTCATTTTTCCAGGCCAAATTATGCTCCTATTAGTAAGACTTTAATTTTTATCCCTGGCATTAATCGTCCTGCAGGAACTTGCCGAGTTGACTGCTTTGAAGGATATATTTATTTTCCCCAGAAAACTCATAACTTAATCAAATCAAAACACATTTTCACTTGGTCCTTTAGAAAATGTTCCTTCGATACATTTTCCATGCCATATTCAGCCTCTGGCCACTTCTCTCTAGAACTGTTTAATTAAGCATTGGAGGGTTGGAGGGGTGGAGGTTTTGGGTGGTTTTTTTAATTACATGAAAAAGTTTCTCTCTTCTTAATTTTTACATATTTTTTTTTCCCTGATGCTAGCATACATAAAGCTGGTGGAATAATTTCACAGGAAACTCTCCAGAAATCAGGCACAAAGCAAGGTAAGTCAATTTCAGTTTATAACAACAGAGATCTACGTTTTTCTTCAAGAGGGGAACAGTGTTTAGTTATGAGGTTCTGCAAAATAAATTACTGAACAGCGATCCAGGTCATCCAGTTGCATAATCTGGCAGTATTCTATTAGCAGTATGAAGCTGTGCCAATTTATAGTAATTAGTGAGTGAGACAGTATGGCACCACATTGAGAAACGTTACATGGTTCTTGGTAAAGTGCAGTAAAAATGTGTCCTACGGAATAAGCATTTACCATTTGATATTTTCACCAGCTACCGCTGCTCTGAATTTCAAACTAGACCTGAAAAGAGTCAGTTGGGTTGTTGTTTGTTATGTATTCATTTTCACTTCCCTAAGTTTAGACTTAAATATTAATGAAGGAGAGAAAGATTAAAAAAATAAAAGCAAATCCCACAAAACCCCTCCAGCCATGCTGTGGGAATCCATCATTTTCTAGCTAGTGGCAATACAAATAACGTAA
>VZTM01000603.1:22377-70737 GCA_013400555.1 Jacana jacana | reverse complement strand
GCTTCTGAAATAACAAGCCTGAAGAAAAGTATTAGGCTGTGCTGAAGTGAAAAAGAAATTTCTTGATGGATTTGAAATTACGATTTAACCCAAGTCTATTTTTGTTACTTGGCTTTGGTTTTATCTTTTGCTTTAGACTTAGTTTTCTTTTGTAGGTTGCCTCAATTTTATCTTGAAAATAATGAAACATCTTTCTGCTTTTCCAGAATGAAACGTATCATTAAAAACTCCAGTGAATACTTACATTCAGCATTTATTTCAATTTGAGGGGCTGGAGGAAGTCCTTATTTACCCGTGTGTTTGATTTTTTCAAAAAATATACACTCAACAAACCAAATTTGAAAACCTGATTTAGTCTCCAGGTACCAAATCCTAATTTTTTATTGAATATACTCATTCACCATCTTGGCAGATGAATGCAGGGCTGAGGGCTGCAATTCAGCAAGCTTTAAAAGCGGCCATTAGAAAGTCTTGGAGGGCCTGGTTTCAGCTGCGATAAATTAATATCAGTAGCATGCTGACTTAGATGAGCTAATAATAGAGGCTCTGGATGAATCCCAGTGTATGGTTTACATGAAATAAAGAGAGATGAGCGCTTTCAAGGCAGAGTTATCCTACTCTAAATAGCTTGAATCTTTAGATTTGACATATTTTGATCATCTTCAATTTGACATATTTTTACTCCTGTACTCAGGACAAATGAAGAGATTGAAGAACCTATAGCAGGCTGGAAAAAAAAATAGTGGTGAATATCTGAAAACCAGTGATTTCATGTTAGAGACCCCAGCTAAACCAGGTTATAGCCAGACTTCTGCCAAGTTTCTGGGTATGGGAAGGAAGTAAAGGCAAACCAGGTCTAAAATCTCTCGGTTAGCCAAGAAGTCTATTCCAGTTAGCTGCTTAGAGTTCTTCCAACGTTAATTCAATTCATCTCTGGGATTAGATCAAGCTGCAACAAGGCTCAGCTTTTTGAGGCTGCAGCTGACACCTGATTTATGGCCACCAACACTGCTATTTCTTGTCTGAGGTGGCATCCTTTTCCCTTCCATTAAGCTATCCAAAGGTAAACGTTAAACACTAAACTGGGAATCTGTCTGTTCTGCAGACACCAGAAGGAGGTCACATCATGGAAATGGTGATTCCTCCCATTGTAAAGTATGTGTTTACAAGTGGTGGCATAAATTATTTGGGAAATGTTTATCTGTCTTTACCAACTATGGAGATTTCTTAGAGAGCTTGTACACATTAGCTTTTAGATATGCATTGAGTAAAATGACCTCCATCACCCCTTCTTCCTTGTGCTAACTGGAATTTGAGGTGTCCTGACACAAGAAAAAAAAAAGAACTACTCAGTATGGAAAAGAAATAATATGTCTAAGGATGCAGGCTTGTTAGAAATTCATTAATTTTCTTCATATGCTGTTTGAGAAATGCTGGGGGGGTTTATTGTTCTTAAAGAGCAAATAGACTCATGTTTGATTTTCTTGAAAATTTCTGTCATCTTTCCTACGTCATATCATTTAAAAATAAACACAACTTACAAAAAAACCTCCTGACAGTACTGTTGCTTGCTGTAAACACTATCCATGATAAAAAATGTTGAAGAATGTGAAAAGGTTTTACTGGATTACAGAAAATGTCTTTAACACTGTCAATTTTTCAAGAAAAGTTTCATTTTTAAGGAAAGTTGATTTATGATGCAGAAAAACATGCATCAGCCAGGTCTATTCATAAATAAACTTCATGAATAATTGATTTCTGAGTGTAGTGTTCAAATTCCATTTAAAAAAATGCTTTGCAAAAAACCTCAGTTGACAAAATTTAAGGTTTTCTGGTGGAACTTTCAACTCTACATAACCTTTAGTTATTTTTCTATAATAAATTAACTTTAATTAAAAAAAAAAAAAACAAAAAACACAACAACACAGTTTAAGGTTTTCACATGTTTTGTTGTTTGTTTTTTTTTTACATTTTGGGACTTTTTGGTATATATTTCCCATGCTGAAATATATGCTAAATTCATACTTAGCTGAAAAATAGATTGAGGCCTCAAAGATGCATTTTTCACAAAGCAAAACATGTTCAGGAAGAAGCTCACTTGCTCTCACCCACACCTAATAATTTCAAAACCACTAGGAAAGACACCGTGATCCCCCCAAAAACCTCTGCCTGGTTCCTCAGTTATGTTAGCATTGCCTTTCTCATCAGAGCCATCCTCTGGTTCCCTAAGGTAATACTTTAAGTGCTGGGTTCGGTGGTTACACTGGCACAGGACAAACTGACCACATCCATAACATCAAATGTGAACTTCAAATGTGTAATGAATGCCAGTTGCTCTGCACTTAATGGAAAGGAACAAGAAGTTCCTGAGATAATTTGTTCCTTCCTGAGCTAGGTCTGTGAGATAGAGAAATCTTTTGGAGATGCTTCTTTGTTTCCAATAATGTGAAGGAGAGTGATCACAGCTTCCTTAATTTAAGCATCATCTTTAGGCAGCTCAGTTGAAGTGATATGAATCCCACTTTTAACATGGCTCACATACAGAAAATAAAAAAAACACTCTTAGAATAATGCTTTGTTTGGATTTTTTTTTCTAATGAGCTCTTATTGATCAGGATTTTTTGTCTAGTTTCACTCTTCATTTCTTTTTCTCACTCCACTTTAATGCTTTTGTGTAGTACATTCATACACATTAAATAATACATCTTTATTAGGTAATTAAATTATGTAACAGGATTATTTAATTTTTTTTTTCAAATAGTAAGAAAGAGAAAGAGAAAACATAAGCACAATAGAGAAGATCTATGCAAGGCAGAAGGAAAAAATAATTGGTTGCCATGCTTGGTTTAATCTATACGGGGATAAAATAGATAAACCCTGCATTTAAGAGGGCACCAGCAAGATTAAACACTTAATTGTGGTAATTCTGACTTACATTACCAGGGTTAAATTCAGGGTGAGAAATTTTCCTCCACAGCACACTGGCAAGGGAAATTTTCACCTCTTTTGGAAACAAAGGCCATAGATGAGGCATTAACCCCGACATTGTGTCTCTTCTACAGCTGTGTACTGCAGTTACCTGTAGCATACCCTTTGTCAGTTCTAAAAAGTAGAAAAGCAGCTATTGGCTCCCTGTGCCACACTATAAGGCACTGCAAATTTTAATTGCTTGGCTTAAAAACACTAACTTTCAAAGCAACGTGTGAGAATGTATCCAGAATGGCTCCCGTTGGATGATTTTTCCAGTAACCAGTTAGCATGATTTGCTTTAGCTTTAGTGCCTCCCTCTGTAAAATCACAAAACACTATTGTCTGCCAGAAGGGGGCTGTTTGAGGGAGTGTTTGTGTTTTATAGTCTTTGTGTTACCTTAACAACTTGTTCAGTGCCTCAGACTAAAGACCGGGGAGGGAAAGAATCACCAGTGAATGGAAATCCAAGCACTACCAAACATTACCTGATGTCCCTTCCCAAGTCCATCATTCCCACTGGGCTGAATCTATTTACATGAGCGTTTTTTTTTTTCCCTTATCTTTGCCCATATGTGTGTTTACCTTCCTTTCATCAATTTTGTCAGTCTTCTCAAAGAATCTCAGCTTGCAGTTCCTGTGTCTCAGCTACTTCTATGTATTTGCAAAATGTTTGGTGATAATTCCTTGAAATATTGTGCTCACATAGACAATACTTTTCCTTTAAAATAAGCACGTTAGGTACACATATATATATTTACACAGTCCCTAGGTAGCTTAGTTCCTATGAGGAAATATAAATGGATAGTAACTTAATCTCTTTTGTCTCACGGAATGATACACGATGATGGATAGAAAGAGGCACAGACTGTGATTCAGTAGTATTATTGCTTATTTCCTCCAGCTCTTAAAATCACTGACCCTCTGCAATTGATGTTCTTTCAGCAAAGAGATGTGGCTCTATGGACTGCATGTGCTTCACTGCTTGTACAGGTTGAATTCAGCTGTGCCGTTCCAAACGGCACTTTACCTCCAGAAAGGTATGCTTGTGAGGGAAGGATGGAAGAATTTTCCCCCAAAACACTACATGATATAGTAATTCCAGCTTTAACAGGAAATCAATGCTTTTCCAACTCACTGCTGGACCTAAGAAGACCATTAAGTTCACAGTTGTGTTCAGTTTTTGTGACTGAGAGAACACTCCTTTATGGGTACGGGTAGGACTTCTGCACGTACAAACTTCTTGTCAGTCATAGAATTATAGTCTCAGAGTTGTTTTTGTGGGAAGAGACCTTTAAGATCATCAAGTCAAAACATTAACACAGCACTGCCAATCCACCACTAAAAAGTGTCCCTCAGCTCCAAGTGCATATGCCTTTTAAATACCTCCAGGGATGGTGATTACACCACTGCCAGGGAAGCCTGTTGATAGCCCTTTCAGTGAAGACAATTTTCCTAATATCCAATCTAAACCTCCCCTGGTGCAACTTGAGGCCATTTGCTCTTGTCCTATTGCTTGTTACTTGGGAGAAGAGAATGACACCCACCTCTGTACAACTTCCTTTGAGGGAGTTGTGGAGAGCAAAAAGGTCTCCCCTCAGCCTCCTTTTCCCCAGGCTGAACAACTCCAGCTCTCTCAGCTGCTACTCAGAAGACTTGTGCTCCAGACCCACCAGCTTTGTTGCCCTTGTCTGAACACAGTCACCCACGGTGTGATGAGAAGGGACCTTCCTTGGCTCTTCAGGATGCTGTCCCCCTGCCAAGAGGCAGCAGAGTCACTATACTTTACTGCACAATCTCATGTGCTGGGCTTGTCAGCTGGCACCCTACTGGTTTCAAGCAGAGAAGACACTTAGGCAGATGAGATTAAGGTCCAGTGTTGAGTATGAGCACCATCCAATAGCCATTTCCTGTCACAAGGTGTGATGGGAAGAAAGAGGGAGCAGGGAAGTTGGTAGGAAGAAAGATTGAGTTGAGAAGCAGGTAAAGCTGGGGAAGGGCTGTCAAAGCCATGTAATCTCCTGCTTCCAGGTCACTATGATCCCGTAGCCAAAGGGATTCAGGGATAGGATCATACCACTCTCTGTCACAGTCCCTTCCTTGGGCTGCTCAGAGAAGCATAATTACATGCCACCCCTTACTCGGGACTCAGCCTAAGGGCACAATGTAGCCCACAGACACCAGCAATGGAAAAGACCTATTAGGTCCATTTAGCCAATTCCCGAGGTGTTGCAGGGGTCTTCCCTTCCTGCTACGTCCAGCCTTGCTAGCCTTGGGCATGAAGCTGTCATATAGCTGATGGGTTCGCCACTTCACAGGTTCACGTGTTGCTGGGACTTCTGACGTTGGGCCTCAGCAGTTTTTCAGATGTATAATAGATGATGTTTATGTACCTGCAATGTCCCCATGACCCTCGATGTGTCAGCACGGGTAACAGCACAGTCTTTAATGTTGGGTTTGGTTGACACTACAGCATCTGTAGCAGGTGAGAATCCAAAGAGGGTCTGTGAACAGCAGAGTTGGTCTGATGCAACCTGGCCCATGCATGCAAGTGGTACAGATGTAGATTCACTGAGTAAAGTGGGAAAAAACGGTCACAGTCCGTGGTAGGCAAGCGGGTATGTTGCATAGCAGTAGCTGAAAGAGGCGTTTAGCCCTGCAATGACATGAAGGCTGCAGAAGATAGAATTTGTGCTGACTCAGGCCTTCAAAATCTGCATGCCACTTTGTCACAGGAGGCGTTTTTCCCTCAAAACAGTACAGTAGCAGATTTGGGTCTGGGTACCATGTTTGTTTGGTTGTTTGTTTTCTGGAGCTACAACAGTATCTATTAGCTCATGGTCCTTGTACATTTCCATAATGCTTCATTTGGTTTTCCCTATTTAATATTCTACTCCCCTGTCCGGAAATTAAGGGAAATAGGGAGCCAAGTTTCTATTCCTCTCCCATTCCTCTTATTTGTTGCCACTTGTTCCTTTGCTAGAGGCACAGCATAAGGAAACAAATCACTACTCTTCCTTGACTTGATTCAAAGTGCAAGTAGCCCCTTCAGGAGCATTAGAACATTTTCTTCCCCTGCACGGTAGTTGAATTCACAGTCTATTGCTTGTAAAACAGAAAGTTAAAAGAAAGAAAGGCAAAGAATCAGTGTGTATGTCTGTGTGTTAAAGAAAAATAAACTAAATTAAATAGGGAAAAGTTAAAAGAAGGGGAAAAAATAAAGAGTGGGGAGAGAGAAAGATACCTGCAGAGAGAACATCAAACAAGTGTGTGCTTTCATAGGGATTTAAAGAATGGAACCAAGATATATCCAAGAGTTGAGAAAACTGGTGGGGTTTTTTTTGTTGTTTTTGTTTGTTTGTTTTTCAATTATTCTCCTCTTCAGGATTTAAGATTAGATTTTTTGCTGTAAGTAATTTAAGAAGTCACACTCCTGAACACTTTTCAGGATTCAGGCAGCCAGTTGTATAGT
This sequence comes from Jacana jacana, assembly GCA_013400555.1. Lineage (NCBI taxonomy): Eukaryota > Metazoa > Chordata > Aves > Charadriiformes > Jacanidae > Jacana > Jacana jacana. Next base: position 64,298 of record VZTM01000603.1, on the reverse strand, counting down.
GTTAAGATTTATATCTAAGTTTAATGGGGTTAATCAAGCATTTGCTCAGTGGAGGCTAGAGATGAAGCCTAGGCAATTAGCATAGTGAGAAGCCAAATTGTTAAATGGGTAAATCTAGGTGGGGAGAATCCCATTCCTCAGTCCTGGACCACTCTTTAGGGTGCTTGAGTCCCTCCCTGCATGCATCTGAGAATGAACCACTTCTGACCTCGCTTCCACAGCATTAAAATAAAATAGTAATTTCTCTTACCTTGGAGGGTTCATAAGCATGAGCACCAGGGCTACATAAGTATCTTTAAAAGTTGTCATCAGGAAGTTTAAAATAAACATCAAGCCTTTGCAAAGTTTTCTTGTATGTTCTTTCCCCTCACTGCTCTGAACTTGACGGTTCCCCATCAAGGGTTACTTCTGCCACCTGAGGTATACCTTGTCCTTACCCCATGCCCTCTGATTTGCACAGGCTCCAAACCCAACAAGGCCAGCATTTCAGTACTGATTAAAAACATGTCCTAAAAGCCACAAAGTCTCTTCTCTAGAATTAAAGTCTTCCTTTATCTAAACCTCACTCTTCAGTGAGGCAGGAGCTACAGACCTTGTGTTGGTTCCCCAAATGAAGCATGGCTTCTCACAACTGGCTGTTGCATCCCACAGGTCTTGTCTCTCACTTCCTCAGAAATTTTCTATCCCAGTGCCATGGTCTTTCTAGACCAGTGAATGAGGTACAGCTGGGTGCCCTCATTTGTGGTCCACCAATGAGCCAACAGTGTTTTGGAGCAGGAGAAAGCATGTAGTGTGAATAAGCAGCTGTGGCAAAGGCTGCCAGCTGGTTCCCACACTTGAAGGAGGCTCAGAAGAGGTTTATTTAACAAAATTGCTGTATGCCCCAGGTTGCCAGACATTATTACAAAATACAGACACTATCCCAGGTTCCACCAAAAAACATTTGCAGCGCTATATTATCCTTGGTCTGGGACAAAGGACTTTCTTATTTCACTTAAATTCTTGCCCTGCCAACCTCCTATTCCCAATAGACAGGACAGTGGGTATTGGGAGCCTGTGTTTTGAATCATGTAACCCAGTGGCAAGCATTGGGAGTGGGCTTTTCCTCCATTATATGATCTGGTGATAGACACTCATCCTCAGCCCTAGCACTTCACACTTTATCCCCACTGTGACCATACACACTGAATGCTTTCCTCTTCTTATTATGGGACTTGATGAAGCATCAACTGTATAAAAAAATTCTAGGACATCTCCTTGTCATGCAAGAATGTGGGAACATAGAGCTGGGTATTTAAGTCGACAAGATTTTTTCTGAGCCATCATCCCATCTTTATTCCATTACATCATTGTGTGCAATCAGTTGTCACTATTTAGTTTCATCAAGAACTTTCTCAAATTTTTTGGTAATACCTGGGTATTGCCTTTGTTCATAGTTGTATTACATTACTCCTAAATATCAGCAGGAGCTGGACACACCCATACAGGGCCATACTCTTTCTGATGCTTATAATATCAATCCAGTTGCTCAGTGAGAGAGGAAAACAGAATTAGTTCTCCTAAATGTCTCCTGACTTACCTTCATGACATGGTGATTACTTCTGCATTAAAAGCCAACAGTCAGAGTTATTCCCTGTTGCTGGAAATCATCTATCTCTACCACTATGTTATTAGAGAAGCCCCCCACGTGCTTTTGGATCCATAATGATAGGGCTTCTTCTAAACCAACGGGATCTGGGAAATAGCACAGGGACCATCCTCAAAAGTTAACTTAGATATGGGTATTTTAGTCTAAGGGGAAGAAAATGTAATTGTATAGGTGCAGGCTGTTCCATTTTACTTAACCTCAACGCCTTCCAGCCACATTTAATTTACTTGTACAGGCATTTTCAGCATCTCTCCCTTGGAACATTAAAACTAACCTTTTTCTCTTTTTTCTTTTATTTTCTCCCCTCCCCCCCCCATGGTTTAGATGCTCCTCTCCAAGGAGAAGTGGCATGTCTCCTTTTTTCAATGGCAAAAATCAAAATACCTCACAGGCTATGTATGGTACTGGGAAGGTTTATCATGAGGTAGCAATCCAAGGTCTTTATAAGAGGTTTTACCATATTCTCCTTGCAGTACTAAGTGAAACAGCACTTGTAGTAGTTCTGTCTCGCTGTGCCACATTGCTTAATCAAATTACTGTGTTTTCATTTGCTCTAATTCTTCTTCAGTTGGAAGCTTTTTTTTTTTTGCTCTGAGTAGAACATTTGCAATCTGCCTTTTGACTGTGCATGCAAAAAGTAGCATGTTTTTAACTTCTGAAAACTCATTCAAGGAGACAGCATCATTTTTGTACATGGTGTTCTCTGAGAGTGCTGCGCATCCTGCATGCTTGGTTGGTAGCAGCTTAATGCTGTCACGGTCCTCCAGGGGCTTGTCCCATGTGGTTATAATTAACTTTTAATGTCTGCCTTCAGGGCAAAACACTTAAGGGGTTAACCAGTTTTCTCCAAAAGAATGAATAGTTAAATGCTAACATACGTTTATCAATATATTCCACAATGTGGAGGAAAATATCTAGATTTTTTTTCTTCTGCTTGTATCGTATTTGTCTAATTCAGAGTCACTTGCCAACTTAAGAGTGGAGATTACCCTTTCAAGTCTTATGAATGTGCTTACTACATGCTTAACACAATCTTACTCAGTAGCTGAGTCAGTGTGAAGCTTTGTTGGACCAGATCTCGTTGGCATTTAACCATTGCAAGCACTTGCAGCATTTCTTTCTCCCATAAGTACATGTTGCATCACGTTGAGACCTAAGAGAGTGTCTTAGTACAAGGACATGTGTGACTCTGCAACTCCAGCAGACAGACTTTACTTATAATGTTGCTGGTGAGATAGGGAAAGTTATTATATAAGAAAATAATTACTTCATCAGCTGGCTCTGCATTGGTGGGTGGGGGATTCAGTTCCTAACCAGAATAGTATAATATCACCTGAGACACCTTAGGGTATCCAAGGTATCTATTTGGTGCTTAAAATGACATTAGACATCTATATTCTAGGAACTCAATCCCACCTTAAATTTCAGTATTCATGAAGGACACAATGAGCAGGACTGAGCTCCTCAAACACAGACTCTAGTGCCATTTTAGCACTATGGGCTGTCCTGCCAATCCAGAAGGATTCCAGGCTCATGTAAATCCTTTGATACCCAAGAGCAGCTCCAGATCATTGCTTTCAGGAAACTAAATTAATCTTACCGAATTGAAACCCTTGAAATCTGGCATTGAAATCTGGCATCTTTCTGTGGATACACCTGACTGAGCTCCTAACAAACTGTTGTGCATGTAGGTTGCAGTCTAGCACAAGAGCATCTGGTTCTGCAGCAAGAAGCTTAGCAGAAGAGTTGCCTGGCTTCTTATTCTGTAGTCAGCATGCCTGCAATGAGCTCTCAGCACTGCATGGTGTGGACATGCCTTGAAGGTCTGTTCTGAGGCTTGAGTAAGCTGGTGGAAGAAAGGCCAGTGCTCTCAGAGCATGCTGAGTGAGTCCACAAAGGGAGGGTGAACTTGTCAAGATGCCGAAAGACTGACAAAAAACCCCCACGTATTTGCCCTGCTTTGCTCCTCTATGCTTGACTGTGAATTTATTTTATTTTATTTTATTTTTTGCATTGAGGTACAGTTTAGAAAGCTTGAAAGAGACCTAAGGAAACATAATATGGCATAAGGTTCTTCCCTCTTAGACAAAACGGAAGCATGTTTCTGTGTCATGAAGATCTCCAAACTAATTCATTGTGCTCTTGGAGAACTTAGAATAGATTCAGTTGCTTTAATGACAGATATTACAGCTGGGGAAATACTTGGATAAAGCACGTCTATTCTGTGGGAATTTAGATTATCTAAGGTATACTAAAATCAGGATAAAGTAATTAGGGGACATTCCATCCTCAAGCATTTCATCTTTGTGTGTGCATGGCCGTGGACTGTCACCTGTTTCAGGACTCAAACTCGTCATCTTTGGGGAGTACAACAAACTGATGGCCCCACTGCCATGTTCTTCACCAGCAACTGCAGCAGAGAAAGCCCAGGTTTTCAGCTCTGATATCCCACAGCCACAGCTCATCCATGGCTGAAGCTACATGTTGGGTTGACCTTGGCTGGATCTTGGCTTCTCTTGCCCACTTTCAGCCTACTGGCTGAGGCAGGGTGATGATCATCCCACTTTTAGAGGTGGATAGGGGTGAGGCACAAAGAAAGAAACTCTTTTGCCCTTACATTTCTTGGCAAATTAGTTATACACTATAAGAGCCAACATCTTGTGAGTGAAAGTCTTTCAGCTGACCACACTTTCAAGACTGCACAATGTTGTAAAGCAACATTTACTGGCTTCAGGCTGTTAATTCTCTGCATTGTCAGCCCATTCTACTTGAGACACAACTGAGCGACGCTAACTTTTATACACAGTAATTTCACTATTGTTGACTTGATCTGATTGCAGTGGAGAGTTGCTGTCAGTACTCCTCAAAGAAAATGGGCTGCTTTAAACACTTGCAACTGGTGCTCAAGCAGAAGTTTGTAGTCTTCAGTCAGACATAACTGCCTTTGCAAAAGGGAAAAAGCACTCACATAGCTTATTAGGGGTTTTGGCAAGTACTTAATACACTTGTCTGTGTATTGTCTGTGACTCCAGATTGTGTCTTTGACTTTCAGTTTATGAATTCTGATTTATTATCCAATTCTTCTGCCTGTCAAAGAACACAACTATGAGGTAAGGCCTCATAAACCATATCATAGTGTTGCCTTCAGTGTTTTTAAGGCTCATATATATATTGATGAGCAAAGAGTCAACCTTAAACATCAGATTTCATTGACATTAGGAAACATCTGGGGTAGGTTTCTAGCAATCACTACAATGAGAAGTGGTATATACCTTTACTCAGTATAACTCTTGGCAACTAACTTCCAGTTAAACCATCCCCTTTTAAAGAACATGCCATTGTTATAAAATCTATAGAATGTAATACACATATTTTCCATAGTCCTCTCCCCTCACTATTCCAGGAAATTAAACCCAACTGTGTCAGCCCAGATTGTATGTTCTTCTAAATCAGTCTCTTTTTCCAATAGCACTGGAGTAGGTAGGCCCTGTAAGAGTGAGGTCCACATCCAGAAATAACATAATTATTCTTTCTTTGGACTCAGTTACAACTTTTTATAAGTCTGCAGCTATGAAACACTTTTCATGCAATCATGTTATTCTTCAAACTAATCGACTTATTAGACATAATAGAAAAAAAGTTAATGTTTCATGAAAGCCATCATATTATAACACATTGGAAGTTCTCTATACTACTGTTAATTAAGTACATTAACTATAATTATCACACTTTTTTGAAAGTAGGCTTGGCTGAAACTATATACGTATAACTGAAATTAAATCAAACCTTTTTTTTCCTAAAGGATCTGCTTGGAGCTGAAAAGAAGCAGTGGGACCAACTGTTTGTTTGGTATTGTCCAAATTACCATACATCTGAAAACTTCAATATTGCATCCAGTCAGTTAGTATTCTTCAATAAAAAAAATCACAGTGAGAGGGTAAAGCAGAAACAATCCCAAAAGAGAATTTTTATTTAGAAACTGATTTAGGCTGTGAGTAGGGAGGGGTGTAGCTAAGTTTCACAGCATGGATATGACCAGACCTTGCCATCAGTCTGCAGAGTAAGAGAATGGACTTGGTACTGGTGCAAATGAAGAATATGTTCACAGGTGGATTGAAGTGGTCAAATATGGCTAATAATTCATAGATATCTCTGAGCTAATAATTTACATTGCCTTTTATAGACAATGGAGAAAAATTGACATGCCTCAGTCTTTCCTACCCCTTAAGTTATGCTTTTCTTTGATCCTAATTTACCAACCACTCTTAAATCCCTGAAACTGTTAGATGCTATTGGAAATTGATACAGTTTTTGTACACTAGCCTTCTTCTTAGGTGATATCTGCTGTACAGAAGACAGGCATTTAGTCTGAGCTACCCACACACATGTTGATTTTCAGGGGAGAAAGAAGTGTATCCACAGGAAAACATTGTGGAAAGCCATTGCAAGACCAGGGTGATGAATGGCTTCCTTGTCATTCTCTCTCTCGCTAGCTCTCGCATATGGAAAAACCACCACAAACTGGTTAGATTAGATTGCTAGCTTCAGGCAGTTACATTCAGGGGAGATGAATTTTCTCCTCTCTGTGATAAGCCATACAATGCCCAGAGAGCACTGAGGATTTCACAGTCAGGTGAGGTATTTTCACAAGTCAAACAAGTTGGAGTATCCAGTGATTAATAATAATAAGTTAAGATAAAGAGATGGTAAAAGCCTCACTGCACTGTTTCCACTGAAACACAAAAAAAAAAATCTCTATCTTCTGCTAATAAAATACGTTCACTCCTTACTGCAGCTCTTCAGCTACATTAAACCCTCTCCTGAATATAGGTTGTTCTGAGGTAAAGAAAATTGTTTTGGTACATTTTCATGGATTTTGAGTGTGTCCATGAAAGTACTGCTCAAAAATGTATTTTAAATAGGTCTATAATTTTAGCTATATCTTCAGCTTCCCTAAATTCTCCAGAAATCAATAGAATCCTGTATTTCAACTAATTGAAGATCTATCTCTTTATTTTTACCATTTTAGGGAATTTGAGAGTGTTTCTTTTTATTTTCTTTTTAATTTTTTTTTATTACTTTTGTGGGTTAGGTTACATCTGTTCACCAGTGTGAACATCTGAGCTTCGTAAAATATACACATGAGAAAGAGACTCATCAGTGAATGCTCTCATGTTAAACTATAATGGCACCAAGAAATATTCTAATTTTAGCTTTGAATTTGTTTATCTTCTTCCGCCCTTTGGAAACATGATCTTAACTAATAGTTATTGTGCACACTCTTCAACTTTTTCTGTCTTTTCTTTGGGGAATACCCAGGGGGGAAAAAAAACTCGCAGAGTCTAAAAGATGTTTCAACTTTTAGTAATTAAGCTCTGGCGAGCGTTGCAAGAATATTTAATGCTCTGCAGCTCTATCTGTGGAGGATCTGGAGACTTACAAGGAATTACAAGAACATGATTTACAAAACATAAAGCTCATGTTGTCAAAGCATCCTCTGAAATGCTTTCAGATGAGAAAGTTTTTGCAGCGTTTCATTAGGAAGAGGCAGCGGAGAGGGAGTCTCACGGCATTAAGGCTTTTTTTGTTTTGGTTTTGGTTTTTGCTCCCATACTTAGGAGTAACTTGTTGGCTTTTTTCCACCTCGTGCTTGCTCTCGCAGATGAGCATTAGAGAGAATTTGGAAGTGGAAGGCCTTTCTGTCTGCAGCGAGCAGGGTCAATTCAGTGTGGCAGCTGCGAGCGGGTGACATAGACTTATATTGACACAACCCACTTTTTGCTGCAGAATCACAAAGCGAAAGCACCCGGGGCTCTTCTGCCTTTTTCAATAAGATACGAATTTTTGTCTTCCTTGTATTAAGCAGAGATCTGTCATCTTGACTTGTACACTAAATGGTCCATTCTGACTGCCTTGTTTGTGTCCAATCCCAGCCAGGATCTGGAAACATGTGTTAACATTCGGCATGTTTGGGGGCGAGCGGGAAGGGCCTGAGGCTAGACTCCCTGATGTCTGCTGGAGGGTAGTCAATAATCATTAGCCCTTCAAGTGGTAGATGCCCAACATAAACTGTATTTATTTATTTAAAAAATCTTTACTTTAAGCCACAGGGAAAGGCATTTTAGAGAACGCAGCTCCCCTGAAGTAACGAAGCGGTAATAAAGACGTAGTGCCATGTAAGTGCAATTCTGGCTTGTTGGGGGGGTGGGAGGAAGAAGGAGGGAGGGGGCAATGGTTTTTCAACACTGTGTCATCAGCCAGAGCAATGGGAAACTATTAAAAGTAATTAGCCCATGCACGTCTGTCACTTAAGTTTATCGTTTATCCCTGTGGTGATAAAGAAGTGTGATTTGCCCCAAGTCTTTTCTGATTGCCAACATCTCACTGTTAGCCACAGAGCTAAACCTGCTGCGGTGGGGGAAGTTCTAATGTTCCTTATAGCCAACACAAGGTAAATGAAGCTGGGCTTTTTAGTTTTATTTTTTATGGAGTTCGAAGAAAACCAAGTTTGTACTAATTAGATATTCAGAGAAACTGTGAAGCTTCTTATCTAACTGTGACTGTTTATGTGTGGATAGGTGTCAGTGGCAGGCCAAACATTGCTGTCATTTATATTTCCACCCATCTTGGCATGAGTGGAGTGGAATGGTGTTGATGGAGAGACTTATTTAGCATACACATTCTATTTCTATGTTGTTCTGCTGCACATATATTTCAGAAATATTAAGGTGTTAGAAAAAAATTTCTAGTAGAAGGGAGTGAACAAGGAAAATAGCATTCAGTGCACCTAACATTTGAAGTCCAAAAGTGGACAATTAGTCTTGCCCCTTGCAGGTGATGCAGACCAAGAACCAGGTACCTCTGGAGGGCAATTCAGTACATCCTAAAATAAATGGAATGGGTTGCCCCCTTGAGGTAACTACTGATGTCCTTTGGCTACAGAGAGGTCTTTGATCTCTAGCTGCAACTGGTTACCCCACTTTCATTTTGCCAAAAACATGTGATGAGAATCCCAGTAGAAAAATGAATGGAGGGATTCCCATACTGATCAGGTCCAAGTTAACCTAGTTTATCATCAGCCAAATCAATTTATCACCAGCATCAGTTGCTTCAGACAAAAAAGAGCTCCAGCTATAGGAACTACAGATTCTTCTGTTGATATTTTAGCATCATTATATTCTCTACCAATATTTAGAGCTTTAAACTTTGAGTTGTCAAAGTTTTCAAATTGTGTAGAATTGCTTGCATGGCATCTGTGATGTGAATTCATAATTTTTAAGGCCCTACTTCAGCACTATATTCAGTTCAACAAGCCTGCCTATAAGCGTGTCTCAGTGAAGCCACAGGGATTATGCACATGCCCAGGTTATTTGTTGAACTGGAGCATTAATCTTTAATATTATTGCTTTGGCTGTCCAGCTGGATGAACTGTCTGCAATTAGTTACCCTAAAATAACTGCATATGCACTGACAGATTCAATATCCTCTCTAATAAATTGGAAAGATACGTTCTAGGTTGAGAGCCGCTGGCAAAATGACCTGGGAAAGGATGGCTGGCTTATTTGACAGTAGGTTTCATGATAGTCTCGCTTTAACACCAGAGTCCTTCTAAACAAGTCTCATGTTTAACAAGACTTAGTGTGCAGGGCAGCAGTTTTTTTCATGTACAGCAGATGGGCATTGACACATGTAGACCTGTGCACATCCAGAGCTGACATATCTTGTTAAGTTGTATCGGAAGGACCAAATTTAAATTGCCCTATGTATTTCCCAGCTTTACATCTCACACTTCAATGTATAAGATACACAGACAAATTATTGTTAAATGACCCATATTATCTCTTAAAAAATATTAAAGCCTTTGCCACAACCTCATTAACAATGCCTTCTTTAATCTGGCCTGTGGTACAATCTATTGTGCCTTGAGGAAATGTATTGCAAGAAGTGCTTGCTTTCCTGTAGGTTTTTCTACCTAAAGAGTCAGTTTTTCAAACTGTGAGATAAGGCATGGGAAGATCAAGAATATGCCTCTCCTGGAATCTGAAAGGGAATTCATGAAAAGTAAACTCACTTCTTGCTGTGACTCTGTAGATGAGGTGCAGTAGGCACCAGCGATGGCTTGCAGGACATGGACGGGTCTGTGCCAGTGTGTGCAGACCTGCACTGGTGCTCACACCTGGTGCTTTAAACCTCACTCACAAGCATCTCTCTTCTCTAGTCCTCTGAACTTCAGTGGAGAAAAGTTGTGGGAGTGTGAATCTGCTGTTCTAACTTTAAAGTACTGAAATTTCAACATCCATTCCAAGTTCATCATTAAAGCTACCTCTATAGTCAGAGAAGCTACATATTTTTAGAAGGTGACACAATGTATCCTGTAAAAGTCCTTTATAGAGACAAGAGAGATTCAGAAAAAATAATTATATCAAAACACTATTTTATCTGGTTTTTATCTGGAAAAACTTATCTGGTTTTTCCTATGTTCTTTTGTTCTCCAATTATTTTGTTTGTTTGTTTTTTGCTTGTTTTAAGAAATAGTTTAATATTAGTCCACTTTTTCAAGACTTGAAGTTTAATTCTTTTAATTACTTAGACTTGTTCTTTTATTATTTTGACTGAATGTTTCTCCTTCTTGTTTACAGAGAAAAAAAAATCCATTCTTCCACGGATTTATGACTGCAGCTGATCATGATTCTGTGACATTTGTTCTATTCCTCTATTTTTTTCATCGATCCACTGTCTGACTAAATGTTCAGTTTCATTTAAAATTCACCGAGTTGTTAGTTCATTTTTATATTATTCTGAATGATTCCATCTCCCTCCTTCATCACAAAGACCACTTTTTCAACTATGTCGTATCCAACACTAATTTTCTCTAGTTTTTGTTAGGATTTTTTTCTGACCGTTGTGATTCTTTTTGGGAAAGTCCAATGATGCTGAAGATTATGCTATGTGAGATTTTTTCCCCTCTCCTTGTCCCTGTCTAGAGCCAGCCGTGCATTTCACTTACATCTAACTTCCATCTCACCTGGAAGGAAAGCTAATCCCTTACAGAGACTCAACCAGAGCAGTAATATCACATTACACACCTACTTTAAGCAAGGATGAATTGACTCTGGAAGTTTCTTTTCCCATGGACTAGGTTCTAATTGAATCTAGGTTTTAGCTGGTTTTGGTGAGGTGAATCTCATCTGCATTCCCTCCTTTTATCTGCTCTGCAGACAATGAGCTGTAAAGAAGATTGGAAAAGAAAGGCATGAATGTTCTTGGGAACTGCATCTTTGGAGCATTTCTGAAATGGACTTCAGCTACAAGGGACTTTGGATTTCTTTTATGTATTGACTTTGGTTTATGTGTCACTTGGTATTTATTCTCAATTAGTCGGGTCCCTTTCACCTGGCTGATGCAAAGAGGGAGTCTTTGTTTGCCGATTAGGTATTTTTTAAGATTAGTATTCTGAATTATTTAATTACAACCAAGCTATTCCTCCACTGCATTACAACCTTTCTTGGCAGCCATATCAGTATCAGGCAAGGGAAGCAGCAAATATACTCCTTGCAAAAACATAAAAAGGCCTCTTTTTGGAAAGTCCAGAATCCTATCTATGGCAAGTCAGGTATTGCCAAAACAGTTTGAAGGAATTCCCCAAACCACTAATATGGTTTGGAAAATGGGATTATAAATTTGAGTTAGCTTGAGTTAACTTGGATAATGCAGTGTATCTTTTCCATTTCTATTTCCAACATTCCCATAACTCCCACTTGTGTCTCATAGGAAACTAGCGATACAGAATAATAGACACACAGATGGAAAATCTGACAGACCAGGTCCTCAGATCACCTATAAGGTTTTTACACAGTACATTATAAGACTTTAGGCAAGAATCTGCCGCTTCATTTCCATGGCCTGAAAAACTTAGATCAGATTAGTGGATACCAGTTGTCTCCTTTGGTCTAGGAATCGTGGTTTCTGACTATTCTCCTTAGCAAATAATTTTAATAAATGTAGGAAAACTAATAAAAAAAATATTAAAGTTCTATTTTTTGTTAAGCAAACTTTTTTTTAAGGTGTTTAGGACTTGTATTTTCTGTATTTCCAGGGAGAAAGCAAAGCCTGGCAAATGCTAATTTTCTCAGCTGAGTGCAGCTCAGGGGTCTCAGTAAGAAAGAAGCAAGAGCTCTGCAAATCATCAAATGTTGCTAAGGTTTGAATAAACTTATTTGCTACATCTGTGCTGTTTCCTACCCAGAGAATCCCTCCATGCTTTTCTAGCTATCTCCTCCTCTGAACCCCTGGAGCAGGAAGATTCTGCCTTAAAGCTATCGGGATTAATTATAACCAACTAATACCAACTTTCTATTTACCCATACTGTTTCACAAAGGTTTATAGCACACCTGAAACAATCCCCAAATGTGAGCACATTTATTATTTAGGATCTCTTCCTCAGATTATAATTTTAGTTCTCCTACTCACTGTAGAAATGTCTGCAAAAGTAAGTGTTGGGGGTGTAAGAAGGCAGGAGAAACATCCCAGAAGAAAAGTCCCACTAGCTTTAGGGCAGACTGAAAAAAAATCTTACTAGTGCTTATTTTAAAATTTTTGGACAAAACTTTCTTATTTTTCTTATTATTGTGGATTTATTTTTTTTTTTAATAAAATATCCTAAACTCCTGAATTTGTTAATTCAGCATATTGAGTTTCATTTTTTTCAGAGCAATTATTTAGGAGAAAAAGGGAGCTGGTTTTTATGGAAGACTTTTGTTTGTTTGTTTGTTTTACCTGTAGAAAACAAGAAAATGGCCCATCTACCCTTGTGTTTTCCTAATCAACTAACTTTCCACTCTACATTTCCTGGCTTTCTACCAGTTTTTACTTCTCAGCCATACCTCCCAGGGTGGGTGCATTTCTGCCTGACGCTGAAGGCATCCAACAGGATCCAGGCTGGTGGAAGACATTGTGGAGGACTCATTTCACCAGAGTAATTCAGTGCCTGCTATCACTTTAAAGACAACAGAGAGAAATGGGCATTATCAAGGAGTATTTTTTCAGTCCTAAAATCTAAAACAGATCGGCAGTATTGTGCAATTAAAGCTGGCTTCTCTAATGGTGATGAAGAGGACCTCGCACTTGTAGGTCCATTTTGATGATTAAACATAGGTTCCCAACTTCTCTCTATACTAACTGCTGACATGAGGGAGTGTGGGACCTCATATTCAACTTCTAGAATATCAGGCAGTTAGAGGTTTTACATCACCAGTGCAGCATCTATTAAGGTCATCCATGAGATGTACTGCGGAGACAAAATGTTCTTGCCTTCGAAGTGGCCAGTCTGGCACAGTACACTTTCTGATCTGCCAGAACTGATGTATCACATACTGCTGGAGGTCTGAGTGCTCCAGAAGCCTCGATGAGAAGCCATTCCAGAGCAAAAATTACAAAATAACCTTTTCCAGAGGTAAATTTTCTTACTCACTCATTGAGGAGTTGATTCATTTTGGGCCAGGAGGCCTTGTACTTTGTACTCAAAACTAGTTAAGACTGAGGATGATCACATACCCTTCATACTATTCAGACTGTACTATTGTGTTTAAGTGTGCTATCTGTATGACTATGCCTTGATAACCGGGATTGCTTCATCTGACCCCTGGGTTACACCTAATTTATTCAAAAAGAACCGGAAAATAACACACTTCTCGCTTTTATTTTGGTTAGTTTAGAAAAGATATTCCAATTGCTTGTCACTTTCCAGCCAAACTGTAGTTACATCCATACTATTACATCCTCCTTATACTCACATGCCCCCAGCTTTTCCATTCTTCTCCCTAAATGCCTTGCCCTTCTACTTAAACAACATAAGACAGTGTTTTCAGTTGATTCTGCACTGCGATAAAGGCTATATATTCAAGCTGTTCTAGCTGCTTTCTACTGTAAATTCATTCTTCCTCTTTATCTGTGTTATCTATTCATTAAATATGTATCTTTCTACTGGAGTTTTTAATCACCACAGGGATCTATTCCATTTCCATGTGAATGATTTGTTCTTTTTTTTGTGCAAAGAGGAAAACACACTTCTAATGTAGAGAGTACACTATATGTTGTACGACCGATTACAGCTTTCCCCTATCTCACCCTCTTTGTACATAAATGTACTCACGTCACACGTTTCAGCTCCTGAAAGGACAAAAAGTTCAAAATGGCTCAGAGAAAACATGCTTAACAGATGCTTTTCCAGCGTCTCAACCCTAGCTTCCCTCTCTACCACGAATTAAAATATTAATCATAGCAAGCTCTTTAAATCTGAGTGTCTGCATTTAAAAAGAAGTGAATTTAGCATACAAGAAAATAAGGGGCTAGCTGTTGTAGCACAAGTCAGGCATGTGTTATTCACAGCCTGGGATAGAGGAGAGCACCCGTATGGCCTTGCCAGCGTACATGTGCCTCGGATGGTTGTACCCACACCCTTTTAGACCAGTTTGTCCTGTGCTTAGGGACACTGCCACATTCTTAAATGGCAGAATAGCAAGCAAGCTGGACTGCTTTTGGCCACTTAGATAAGGTTAGGGCAGGTTGTGCTTGAGCTTAGCTGGTATGAAGTTACCATCTACTCTATACAACTGCTGAAGGCTCTCTGGGTAGAAATTGGGGTGGAATGAGGGTCTCCAAAGTGTGACAGATTTCGTCCTGAGATGAAATGGGTGATTTCCAAATGCAAGGTGCTGCATGTGGGAAGGGAAATCCTCAAGAACAAACACAGGCTGGGAGGAGAATGGATTGAGAGCAATCCTGAAGAGAAGGACTTGGGGGTGTTGGTGGATGAGAAGCTCAGCATGAGCCAACAATTTGCACTGGCAGCCCAGAAAGGCCCCTCATCCTGAGCTACATCAAAATAAGCGTGGTCAGCAGGGCAAAAGGGGTGAGATTCTGCCCCTCTAATACTGTGTTCAGCCTTGGAGCCCTCAGTGCAGGAAGGACATGGACCTGTTGGAATGGGTTCAGAGGAGGGCCATGAAGACAGAGGCCTGGAGCACCTCTACAATAAGTACAGGTTGAGAGTTTTGGGGTTGTTCAGCCTGGAGAAGAAAAGGCTCCAAGGATACCATATAACAGCCTTCTAGCACCTAGAGGGGGTCTACAAGAAAGCTGGGGAAGGACTCTATGACGAAGTGTAGGGATAGGATAAGGGGTGAAGGTTTTAAACTGAAAGAAGGTAGATTTAGATATTAGATTAGATTAGATTAGATTAGATGAATCTTTACTCTGAAGGTGGTGAGACTCTGGCACAAGCTGCCCAGGGAAGTTGTGGCTGCCCCGTTCCAGGAGGTGTTCAAGACCAGGCTGGATGGCAACCTGGCCTAGTGGGTGGCGATCCCACCTATGGCTGGGCAGTTAGAACTGGACGATCTTTAAGGTTCCTTCCAATTCCAACCATTCTATGATTCAATGATGTTCTGGAGGTACTTTTTTCTTTCAGTTGACTAAGACCTTAATCAGGCAATTGTCTGAATACTAATTTATGTATATTTGCAATTAAATCAGCTTAATCTGACCTTTGTGTTTTCATTTACCCCAAGCCAAGGCTCAGTGACCCTTAGTGAGGGCAATAAGCCCCAGCAGCTAACAGACCAGTTTTTCTGCTGGAATATATTCTTGTTAGCCTGAAGCTCTAGTCACCTCTGAGTTCTTGGTGATATATTCTCATGATTAAAATAAAATAAAATAAAATAAAATAAAATAAAATAAAATAAAATAAAATAAAATAAAATAAAATAAAATAAAATAAAATAAAATAATCCAAAACCCACTGTCCTTTTGGGGATCAAGAAACTTGTCAGAGTAGAGTATACAAAAGAGAAAATCTCTGCCTCCTCAGGGATGGAGAAATTTAAAATGTTTCTTGATGCGGTTTCTTTGTGGGTCACAGCTTTTCTATTTGACTTATCCAACATCTAATTATGGTCTGTGGCTCTAAGGCTTTCCTAAACAAATAACCTATTGGTGGAAAAGGAGAGTTTGTATGAAGACAAATGAGATGGGCTGTCTGTGGCATTAAGTCATCGGAGAAAACCAATACTCCAGGGAAATGATGTAAGGAAATTTTTCCTTTAGGTATTTTAAGGCTTTTTTTTTAATCTTTGCCTAGATCAAGACACAAAGAGCAACATCCTTATGCTGCCTCAACTCATGTCTTGTTTGCATCCGCATTGGAGTCTTGGTGTGACGTTCATCTTACTAAATTTTAGCCTTCTCACAGTTTGTTGTCTGACCTAAGCTTGGCAACTAGTTTCGGTTTGTACAGAGATATTTCCTAAGGGTTAAGCATCCCACCCCAAGCTTCCTCTTAGTTCTGCACTTTACAGAAACTTACTTGAAAACTAGGAATGTTCAGATGTTGGAACAAATTCAGCCCCAAAGATGGATATGGTTTTCCAAGAGTGGGGAAAGTTGCATACCAGGACCAATCCAGAGGATGTAATTGATTTAGTTTTGAAAATTACATTATGTTTTTACCCACCCCAAAAAAGTAAAAAAATTCATTCAGATTCCAGAATAAATTTCATTGCTCAAGTCAGCTGCAGATGGGATAGTCTTCCTAACCTCTTTTCAACACACAATGATGTTGCTTATGACATTGCAGTTTTCCTCCTAATTCTCTCACACTGTTAGGTATAGAAAACACAAGAAGCTCAGTGTTGTTTCCAAGGTACTCAAAGCATTTGCAGTTCATTACTGCAGTGAGTACCATGAAAGTGTCTGTCTGCTCATTTAACGAATTTGCAGTACCCAGTATTGAAAAGGTAATTGACTGGAATGGTCAAGTTTAGAGGCATTAATCAAAATAATCTCTTATAGGTTTTAGTCTGTAAAAGTCATAATCTATTGGCCTTAACTAGCAATTAACATAAGATTTTATAACTACCTCTGATGCTTTAGCATTGACAGATTAGTTGCTGGGTAAAAAGAACAGGGAGTATATGAAGTTACCCAACACTACTTCTGAAAAAAAGAAAAACCAACCCAAACCTTAATTTAATGATTGCTTAATTTTAGTTTTATTTAACATTTGTTTTAGGGCTTCTTTTAACCTTTTGCTATCGGGCATTACTTAACCTTTCACTTTTATGAACAATTAAAGGCAAATGAAAAAAAAGCCCTTCCAAAAATAGGAGAATCTGCTGAGGCCAAAGGGAACATCATCACTTTCCAAAAGACAAAAAAAAATATTTACCTTAAGGCTACTTAAACACTCAATTTACCAAATTATCCAAGTTTAGTGTAATGGAATAAATGGCACGCATACAGCATTGCTGTTGGCAGGATATCATTAGAGCTAAAAGGTAATGGGCCCTGAATAATGCCCGGAGGAGCCCTGGATACTGCATGCTGAAGCCAAGTGACCATCTATCAAGAGTTAGAGGGGAGAAGAGGCACTCAGCAAAAGAAATCCAAATGCTGTGCTTAAAATTTCATTGCTTTGCATTGGAGAACTTATCCATGACTTAAAGATTACCCTGATATTTTGCTGCCTATTGAAGCTGACAGCAAACTCTGGATAGCTTTACTAGTATGGGATTTAGTTTTATGAAATGGTAGTAGTCTTTGTAGCCAATGGGAAGAAATAAGCATTTCCATAGGACAATTGATCTGATGTGGACACCTAAAACAGGTCTGATGATCACTTACCATCCCCACCAAGCTTCTATTTTGTTATTGACTTTAAAGTTAGGTGAATGGATCCTAACCATAATGATTATGGAGTAGGAGAAATTTGTCTCAAGGCAAATGGTCTGTAAAAAGCCTTTGGACAGCATAAGTCTTCGGAACCCAGTATTACGTGGGTCTTGTCTTGGGTTCATATGCAGAGACTGTGTCTGTGAATTGTAATGTCCAAATTGGCTAGGGAGGAATGGCAATGGGACTGTCTAAAAGACCACCCTTTGCTTTTGCCTGCAGGACCTCCCTGCCACCTCTCATCTTCTACAGCATGACCTGTCACTGAGCTCAGGTCTTAAGTGTCATCCTTGACAAGGATATGTCTATAGGACAGACATCTTTCTCTAGACCATGTGAAAGATACTGTCTGTCCCATCTACCTGCACAGCTGAAAGTCTCCATTGGAAACCCATCGCTGTGTTTCTTGATTGTTGCATGATTTTTCTCTCTCCCTTACAAATATGACCTTGCACTGCCAAAACCTAACCAGAAACAGCCTACAAAAATAACTTTCCCACCTTTCCATTGGTTTATGTCTCGTCAACTTTTGTATTCTTTTCCTGACCCTCTCTTTTCTTTTTCACATTGTGAGGTGGGGGTGGGGGGTGAGAGGGTGTCTCTTTGTATTCCTTCATTTTGAAAGAGGAGCTTCAAGTATAGCTGTAACAATAATTGATTCAGGAATTGGTAACAGAACCGGGAAAGAGAAGATCTCTTCTTCATTGAAGTTCTCCTTTTATTTTAAGTAAAAATGTATACAATTGTATGACCCATTCCATCGGATGCAAAAGGCAATTTTGGGATTTGTATAAAAAAACATAAGAGTAGACCTTTTTTGTTTCTTCACTAAACAAGCTGAAAGGTAGGACATTCACTTTAGACGTGAAACATCATGTCGGTTCCTCTCTTTCACACACAGGGGTTTGAACCCTCATCTTTCCCCTGGTAAGAGAGTGCCTTCATTATCAGTGTGGAACATACCCTGGGGTGGAATGCTTTCAGTCATTTCTGTTGGTGCTATTTCTCTTTGCATAAATAATGAAACATGCACTGGAGCATAGACTGAAGCACAGCTGTCCCACCTCCCAAGTGATTGTCCAAACACCAGGACAGAGAGTCCTGAATGTATAAATATTTTAAACGAAGTGCAATCACTCCAATAAGAGAGCATAGGAGGCGGTTACCCCAAAATATTATAGAACATTGTGATGAGTTCACGTCCATATCCATGCAGGTACCGTCAGCAAATGTACTGGGTCCCAACTGTTGCTGTATTACATAAAAGATATTATGAAGTTGTGCTGCTGTTTTGAATCTGGCACTGGTTTTAACCATAACTGTTCTTAACACTTATGTACTAGGTAAAGTTCTTCCTCTTTTTAAAGTATTTGAGCATTTAAGTACTTAGTTTTAAGTATTAAGCCAAAAAAAAAGTAATATTCCAGGTATAATTCTCATCCCAGATATCACCATTGTCTTATTAATACTTAGATTCCCTATGTACTATGAGACTGAAAGACCTACTGTTGCTGTGTTTTCTTATTTTTCCCTGTATTCATACACTCAGAATTAAACTCACCACTAGATTTTAAACTCACCCCTAGATTAAGAGGGAAAGAGGAATTTTTTTGTGAACCCTCCTCTGATCTCTGGGAAATTGTTCTTATTTTGAGGATTATTGCCTAAAAAAATTCCTCACTGCCAGAGAGGTATGGGACAAAGCTTTGGACTTCTATTTTCCATCAGCCTGTTATTGCTCTGGGTACTTGACCATACCTTAAGTTTGCCATAAAGCATCAGAGCATCTTCTGTGATTTGTGGTGTGTTTTTTCCTAGGGAGAGAAGGGTTCCATGGCGTTTTGGGAGGTGGGTTTGTTTGTGGGTGTTTGCCAGGTCTATGTTCTTACAATTGCATAAGGGCCACAGTTTGCAGCTGGCTGAGTTTAAAGATCACCCTGCTAAACCCCTTTGCAAGGGATTGTTGCAAACATGGAGCAAACACCATGACAAATGACAACGAGCTCAGCTCCATCCCTGTATGTCCATCCTCAGCTGACAGGAAAGGAGCTGGGCCAGGAGTGTGAAAGGGAAGGAGAGAGTCAGGCCAAGGCCAGAAATGGGGCACCGTCAGAGCTCATTAATGTCACAGCAACTATGAGAAGCAATACGTTATTTAGACAAGCCCTGGGGCTACCCTAATTGACAGCATTGAGCTCAAAGCCACCTTTACTCCCTGTCCAGTGGTGTTCGGCATTATTATAAAATTTATCTCTTCTGATATACCCCTGTGAGGAAGGGACTGGCTACCCCATTTTAAAAACAGGTATAGAAATATCAAACCGTTTGACTTATGACACGCAGGACATCTATATCCAAGTCAGCAGCTGAATCCAGATCGCCCGTTTCTTAAACTATCATATTTTACACCCAACACCATATTCTCCATATATTAGGCATGTTTTAGAAATATTAAGCAAATTAATAATACATGGGTTAGCAACAGATTAGCAGAATGCTAAAAAAAATCAAAAAGCAATCCTGGAGTCTTCACATTCACATTGAGCCTACTTAAATAAGTGCTTTGATGATCGTCTCTGAACATAAAAAGCTTTCAGCTTGCACCCTAAACATAGACATGCAAAATCTACCCTCCTTTCTCTCTTTCTTGCTTAACATTAGTAGGTTCTGTTTCTTAAACAGAAATTACTGATTTCATATTCAGACTAAGTTGTCTTCTTTCTAGAGATGTCCCAGATTTCAGTCGGAGTGATCAGCAAAAGTTATAAGTTAAAAATATTAGTCAGGAAGGGGAAAAGTTCTTTTACCACCCTGCAAAAGTCACAGCCAACCAATATGTAGGATGTACACCACTCATTCCCTCTTTTAACAGGACCTAAACCACTATGAAAGACAAAATTAAAAATAATAGCACTAAAAATTTCATTGTTGCATAGCGTTTGCCACGGTTTGCTTTTAAATGCACACTGCTGTACCTCTGAGAGGTTTTTAGCTAAAAGAAAAAGCCAAATCTCATCTAGTCTTTTTCCATCAGTAGCTCACAACGTGCTTATTGAATGCTGATCCAGCCAAAAAAGACAGCTTAGTAGGAGAAAATCTGCTACTCTGTGTATTAAAAGTGAAAGAAAGCAAAAGCCTAACCTAAATACACTCTTTCAAATTTGGCAGTCAATAAGTCATGAAAAATCAAAACAAAGCCGCGTCTGTAGTTTAAGATGATGTAAAGTCAAATCAGTTTCAGTATTTGGAAGGATTTTAAAAGCTGAGTGGTGAAGGCCATCAATGTTAGAAATCAAAGCATGCAAAGAAAAAGAATAATTAAGACCTGAAAGTTCATTTGGGGTTTCCTTAAGGTTAAAAATGCAAAGCTACTTTAAATACAGGTAAAAACATTTGGCAATTGATAAAGGAGATCACAGTGATATAAGAACTGATGAAATAGGGACAGACAATAAACTGTCTGATGGTAAATGCTGAAAAAATTATAAAAGTCCCTTTTGATGTGAAAGCATCCTGAAGTGGCACAAAGATTGGCTCTTCAAGTAAAGAAATTAAATAAATATTGAGTCTTTTGTAAAACAAATGTGCTGTACAAATAGGGGTGTACATGCTATTCTTGCAAGTGTTATGAAAAGGAATTAATATAGTGACAGTAAAGTGAAGAAATAAACACAGATGCAAAGATACTTATAGACAACAGCTCGTCATATACCATGGTCTGTAGATCTGTATGGTGGAAAGGTAGATTAGACTCATCTATGTGAATTTTCATCCATTTATCTATCTACTTTTCTTAACTTTTAACTTCTATTATTACATATAAAGGAAATATTTGTCCAGTCTCACAAGAACTTTTTAGTCAATGAGCTTTTTTCCATCCTAACTAAGAGAAAGCCTTTTACAAATTGAGTCTGACTAAAACATTTAAGAAACTGCTTCATTTTAATATTTTTGAGCTCTCGTTTTGATTTTAGCTTTTGGGGTTTTTTCTACATTTAAATTTAAAGACCTACCTCAGACCGAAAACAATAAAAAATTAAGATCTTCCTTTTATACATGTTGGAATGGACCATTTTGTCATTTCAGAAATATCTTTCAAAACTTAGGAATAGGAATTACGTCAAAATCAACCCTTAATTATAAAACTATTAATATGATGACCTACAGGTATTTTTAAAAAATTACTGGATGAAAACACCTTTGTAAATTCTCCAAGTAATCTATAACATTTGAGCTAAGAATGATATCTAGGGTCCTGAAATGACCCTCAATATCCTTGTCTTCCTCATGGCTTGTTGAGAAGGACCTCAAGACTGCAATCCCACTACCTCTGAATGCACAATGATTTTTTTCTAAATAGCAACCAATTTGGGGACATGTCTTTTTTGGGGTAACATTAATAGCACTGAGAAAAATGGCCAAAAACTGTGAGTTATGGCCAATTGAAGAATAAAGTTTCCCTTCAGCCTGCATGCCATTGGTGAGGTCACACATCAGCGTGCTCAAACCTGCTCAAATCCTTTCTTTGCCAAAAATACGGACCTAGAACAAGAGTAGGGCTTGATCTCAGCAATGCATTTATCAGTGGGTAAGACATAGTGGGAATTCTTGACTGTGGCACAACCAAGCACACTTCTCCCAAGGCAGAAAGAAGCATCTTGATTTCATGATCTCTCTTGGTGCCAGATTGGAAGCACTGCTCTATGTCAGTTTCAGAGAGAATTTAGATCTCTTTGGCTCAGTTTCATGACTCTAGTTTCACTGCAGTTCAGGGACAACAAAGTCCCTGGACCTATACAGCAGTCGTTGAACCTCCATCTGAAAGTGTAGTTGTCTTTATAGGAAAAAAGTAAGCTTCATGTTTCAGTGACTATGGTTTCTTATCTTACCTTCACTCACAGACAGAAAAATCAGATAATGCAGATAATCAACTGTAACAAATACTGAATATTCTTCTGTGGGCATTAATGTGGAGATGGCTCTTGGGTTAGTCTTGCTCACTGTACTAACAAGATTAATGTCCTGGTAAAAAATGGGTAGTTTAGACATAGAACAATTTAGATTGTGCAAGGTGATGAACTTTATATTCCAGCCTTGAGGAGATTAATACTTGATCATCATCTATGACAACTCATATTGCCACTCCTTGGAGGCTGGAAAATAAGGGTGCGTTTTGATCTGTGTATATCACCCACTTCTGAAATAGCTGGAGCTGTGGGCTGTGTTGACAACCACAGCTTTCCTGATGAACCTCTATCTTGAACACCTACAGATGGAACAAACGCCCCTTCAGAGACCCAGGGAAGAGAAAAAAAAAAGAAAAACACCACCCTGCATTGACAGAGAGGTGGTTGTATGGGAATAAAAAACTTGGTTTAAAATGAGAAGCAATGCATCAGTGCTGCACATTAACTTTGGGGAAGGCTGGGTAGCCAAAATGCCCCATCTACCCTCTGGCACAGAAGCCACCCTGTGTTCAAGAGGTGTTTGTGGTTCCACTTTCTGCTGTTCAGTGCAGCTCTCTTTCTGAGCTTTCTAACGTTTAGTAAGAGATAACAGATTAAGCCAAGTGCAGAGATAATGAAATATAAATTAGTAGGTTTGCCAGCCTTTATCCACAGCACTGTCAGAGTGTATTATCTGGTATATCTAGTTCAGAGCAGTCAGTTAAATTTCCCCTTATCAGAAACTGAGTGTGAAGTGTGGTAATGTTGCTAAGTGCAGAACAAAAATCTCTCTTTTTTTGCATCCCATGACTGCTCCAGGCAACATTCTTGGAAACCTCTGAGTAGGAAGGAAAAGAAGACCCTGAGATATATACACTGTGACAAGCCAGGAGGCTAAGCTCCACCGGTAAACCGTCCTGTGAGCGGCAGTCGCCTGTGGCTGTGACATTACCACACTTTGCTCAGCTTCAGAAAGGGAAATTTAACTGACGACTGCTATGAACTGAAGCCACAGCCTAAACCAGATAATACACCCTGACAATACTGTCAGGCAAAAAAGGCTGTGTTCCCATTGATTTCATCGCATTGGAGACATATTACCCAGGGCTGTGTATGTTTGAGGGTATATGTGAACACTGTGGGAATATCAAAGGGAAAGACACACTGATTTGGGCAGAAACAGGCCTCGCAGAGATAAATCCCCAAAGTGCACTGACTGAAATATATATTATTTGGTGAAGTGGGCATGGCAAAGATATTGATTGCAATTATAACTTAATCCTCAATCTTCATCTGATATACCTCACTAGGTTTGTTTAAAGGAGGACAAAGCAGGGAAAATAACATTTCTGTCTTTTTGGGGTTGTTTCTGAAAGAGTGGAAGTCCAGTTTGTCTGCATTTCCAGAAAGATACTGACATCAATGACAGCCAAAGCTCAAAAGATTCAGAGCTTGGGTTCAGCTGAGAAAGGATCCAAGCTTCTCTTAATCCCTTGGGCCTTGGACTACAGATGCTGCATTAACAGTTTTTGTGATCATATGAAAGAGGTAAATATCTAGTGTCAGAACATACATCCAAAAAAATCTAAGAGAATTTTTTAAGTGTTTAAACAAAAATGGTTCTCATACACTAGAACATTTGCCAGCCTTTAATTATTGTCCTAACAAGAAAAAACTTCTCTGGTGTTGAAAAGATGGTAATCAGTTCCCTTCTTTTCACCAGCTTTTGTTAACCTTTACCTAGCACCTGGGCTCTTGCAAACTGTGAGCCTCAATGTCTGCAGTACAATGCTGCTTTTTAAATTTGTATTACTTCATTGGTGTCCACATTTTCTTTAGTTTAAAAAAAAATAACAAAAATTTCTCATGAGTGCTTTGCTCTCTTTGATCTGACTAGAGTTCTGGAGCATAAGTGGGAGAAGAAAGTTGAAAAAGTGTGTTTTAGAATCTCAAATAAGCTGATGTGTTTATAAAATGCCAAGGGTTCCAGATTATCAAGACTGACTATTTCATGTAGTCTTGGTCTAGAGGTCTATTGGCCTGCTGACACCAAATTTTGCTTGAGGACTTAGTTGGGAATTTCTGGATGGCCAGATGTGAAACTTTATCCTTTTACAGTGATAAGCACATTCAGTTCCCATCCTTCTGCAGCACCACATATTGCACAACTGGAATAAGCTTGTCAGAGTCTAACTCCTGAGATTTTCAGAAGGTGACAAAGTCTCACAGCTTTTAATTTGTTCCCAACAATGTCCGGTGTCCTTTGAAAAAGGAGAGAAAAATGGTCATCAATCAAAAAAATTAGTTTATTGCATCTTTTATCGTGGGAGTGTTTATCAAAAATATAAAGAGGGAAATAATAAAAGATATATTTGGAATATTTGCAATTAATTCACTCTTTATTTCGCTGATGTACTATCTAGCTACATATGCTGTCTTTTTCTCATTCTTAGCAATTCAACAGCTTCAACCCCAGCACTCTGCAAAAGCCATAAATTAGGATCCAAGATGAACTGATGTTTCACTTGAAATGTTTCATGCCGGTTTGCAGCTTCCAAATTAGCATGAAACAGCACCAGAGGAAACAGAGGGATTCTCCTGCATTGTACAAAGAGCTATGTGAACTTTTGAAATGCCTGAGATCTCATTACTGACAACATTTTGACCTCAGAGTTTTCATGTGCTGACCCAGAGGCTGCCTTTGGAAGTAGAAATGCAGATTCCCCGTTCAGCATGACTGCATGGCTTGATCGAGGCAGATGATTTTATTTTATTTATTTTTTCCTCTCAAATGCAAAGCAACAGTAGGTGGCTTCCAAAACTGAGGAAAAGTAATTAAAAATGATAGATACGAGAGCAGGATGAATAAGCAACCAACTAGGAAAAAGGCAGACAGAATGCAGCCCTTTCTGGGGTGCTTTTGGTAAGCTTTTATGTTTTGTTGCTAAGCCTGTTGAATCCCATCCAGAGATCTGGGATTAAAAGCTCTACAGAGGCTTAAAGAACCAAACAAAAAGCAGGGAAAGAGCAAGAGCTACTCGTCTTCTGAAGCTACCTCCTGTTACTCCTGTGACCCAGTTTTATTGGGAAAGCTACTCAGCAGCAAAAAAGAAAAACAAAAAAGTAGCTGAAATAAGGTAATAGAGCAAATACTAAGGAAACATTTTCTGTTTAGTTGGAAAAGAAACCAGGTATAACATTGTGGTCCCACTGAAGCCAAAAAGCGTCACTGCTAACGTCAACGGAGCCACAGGCTCAACACAATGCAAAACCTTTTTTGAATTTGGATTCATTATTTTAAAAGAGACTTTAAGTCAAATTTCGGGGAATAATACTGCAATCTCACTGCTTGGATCCCAGTAAAGAGCAAATACTTGGGAAATATTACTTAGGGTCCAGATAACTACTTTTCTTTCAAAAGAGAGTCTGGAGACAAATCTTTGTGTGCCTCACTATGTAAGGGCTGACAAGTCGTATGAACTAAAAATCTGGCCAACTGGTCAGATTTTTCACCCAATTTCTCTCCATTCAGTTGAGATTTATGGAACAAGTTCCAGAATTCTGCAGGGATTGAACGAATGTAGAAAGTCCCAGGTAAAGGGACCAGTAAAGAACCTTCTCCACAGAGGAAGACAAGGAAGGAGCCACTCTCAGCACACTAACAGGGTGGCATGGACCTGTAATTTCAATGCAGATTTTTAGCTTCTTTGCAAAAGACTTCTCTGCAAAAGACTTGTGAGTTCAATTCTTCTCACCAATCCCCTCATTCCTCTGCGGGATTGCTGTATTCCGTTGCAACAAAATAATGCTGCAAGGGATTTCTTCTCTCAGTGTCATTTCCATTCCGGTTTGCCCCACACTAGAAATCAGCTGTGTGGTGTTGTTTAAACTGTTTTTAAAATACACAGTGTAAAAACCTCACCTCCAGACTCCGCAAGATTTCCCTAACCGACTATGACTGAATGGAAAATTCTGCCGCCCTGATTAAACTTATATGTAGAGGTGAATAAAATATAAAAGAGGTCTTGAGCATCATCTTTTATTTAGAGTCTTGTCCGATAAGTATGATCATACTTTTAAGGATCACAGTATATTTTTAGACACCTTGTAAAGCACTCAAGCTTTTGCTTAGAGTACTAAGAGTGTATGGTTTAATAAGCCAGTTGACAGAACATTAGTGACATCAAAGCAATGGAAAAAACTCTGTTTGCTTGCTCTTCCTTTCATCTGACTTGAAAATACGGTGCAGTCAACAGGATTAGGAGAGAAAAACACACATGCCCATGCAAACCAATTGCATATGATGAATACAATGTGATGAACTGTTTGAAAAGAACATTTATTTTCAGGAAACCAAGATATTCTTTTCCTTCTAAACGCACGTAAGATTTTATGCAAAACTACTATTTCAATCTGCTTGTGTGTTGCAGTTTATCATGGGGTTTCTTGGACATATCAGATGGATGGCAGATCCATGGATGTTGTGTAGATTGCGTAGACAGTAGAAGAACACAACACAATGTTTCTCCTCTCTTCTGACAGTAACCCCCAGCTTGCCAGGGTTTCTCTGTCTATAACCTCAGGAGAGATGGAAGCTGGTTATACTATATTNGCACCTTTGCTACAAGGACAGGCTGAGGAAGCTGCGGTTGCTCAGCCTGGAGGAGAAGAGGCTCCAGGGAGACCTCAGAGATGCCTTCCATTACCTGAAGGGGGCTACAGGAAGGCTGGGGAGGGTCTGTTTCCAAAGGCCTGCAGTGACAGGATGAGGGGCAATGGCTTCAAACTGGAGAAGAGCAGATTTAGATGGGAAATTAGGAATAAATTCTTTACTAGGAGGGTGGTATAACACTGGGAACGGGTTGCCCAGGGAGGTGGTTGAGGCTCAAGGTGAGGCTCAACGAGGCTCTGGGCAACCTCATCTAGTTGGGGGTGTCCCTGATGACTGCAGGGAGGTCAGACTAGATGACCCTAGAGGTCCCTTCTGGCCTGGACCATTCCATGATTCTGTGATTCTATATCCATCAGGTCACATCTGACATAAACACCATACACAGGATGGTGTATATATCTCACCCAATCTAAAATTCCTGTAGAGCTGGTCTCCTACAGTACCCATCAAAGCCAACACTAAGGGATGTACGTTTTAGCAACTAATTAATTTGACTTTTCTTAAATATTCACTTGGAATGAGCTGCACTGATTCCTCAAAGTCCTTCCTTCATTTCTCTTTCTCCTTTTTTTTCTACAGGGAGTTTAGAGAATTTTGTGATGGGTATCTGCATTGTACATGATGAAAGTTAGATTGTACAAATTTGGTTACACTTCTGTGTATGCCTCTTGATGTCTTAGGATTTTTCACATAACTGAGTGTCCTCAGAACCATCATGTGTCACATGACACCACAATACTCTCTTGGTTGGACTTTTCACTCACCAGAGAAGGTCTCATAATATGAAGACACCTTAAAGCTAACCTCAAGGAAATTACAACTGCCAAGTACCAAATCACATCTGGGTTTAAAGTGATCAAAATATCATCCTTTTTTTGCACATTAGCACCTCCTACTGGCTGTCAAAACTGATGCAATAAAGACGATAATTTGTTCTCGGAACATCACTGGAAATATGAATTAAGCAAAAGACTATAGGTCAGATGTTTTTGTCAGTCACTTAAACACTGACTTAGTTATGAAAAACCTTTCAGAGGTTGCAATTTTGTACCTTTGCCCTTTGGTTCTGCAAAGGACAGGGAGAACAATGTTCTTTCTTACATCAACAATGTTCATATATTAATGTTTTCTAAGAAACTTTAAAAGAGGAATGAGACATGAGCAACCCCACAAATATTGAAATTCCAGACACCTGTGGTTCTAGGTATCAATCATTTAGGTTATTCCTCTCAGCAGCAATACTTGACTTCACCTCGTACCAGGAAAAAACATTACTTCAATTTTTATAATTTGAGCTGTTTCTAAAACACCATCTAGTCATGAGCATGTGATTGTTAGGGCTTCACCTGCAGGTCTTGAACCCTCTTGTTGATGGGAGAATGGTCTTTTTGAAAAAAAAGCGATGCTCTTGTTTACACGTTGTGTATCATCTCTCTACTGTTCCCATACTCTGCACAAAGTGGTAGAACAGCAGGATTTCCTAATTCACTGGTAACCCAAGTGCTCATATCTATGTTACTTTCCATATAAAACACTTAGAATACACTCAGCTACGAATGTAAAGCCAAAGTCGAACAGTGAATTCTCCTTAAGGCCTGATTTTCCAGGCAGTTTTTTGCCTATGGAGATGTTTCAGCATTAATTTTGATCATATTCTCTTTCACACCCTCTATCTAAGGTACTAAAAAGGGAATTCACAGGAATTCATAAGGTGCCATAAGCAATGTTCTCAGAAGTGTAAAAGAAATGAATACGATAATAGCTTTCAAACTAAGTTCTCCTCAATGTGTTTAGTTCACTGGGTGTTAAAGAACATTTAGTAACAGTTTAAACGAGTCAAATGAGGATGCAATCAGAATTCATCAGGTAAGGCACTATCCAAACTGAACGTTATAGCCTCTTTGTACATGCTGTAAAGGTTTCTCTCCCCTCCTGACCTGTTCAGATGAAAGCTGGCAGGCTTCTTTAAGGCATATTTTTCAGGGACCTTTATCAGAGCACTGGAAAAGATGGGATTCATGCTTTTTTCTCCCTCCCCCTCCCCCCCTCTTCTTTTTTTTTTTTCTCTTATGTTTTTTAAGCCTATTGTTTAATATATCAGCCCAATCTTCATGATGGGAGCTGTCAGGCTTCTGCTGGAAGTTTCTTTCGTAGCAAGGGCAGCACATGGGGCACATCCACTGCTGGAAGTAAGTACATTTCAAATCATGTAAGTCCTATTGTTACTGGCAGAGAAGAGGTTAGTCCCATTCAGAGGTGATTGCGGTTCATGTTCCACATTCTTCTGGTTCTAGGTGTGTAAGGTCAGCGTCTCTAGGAAATGTCATGAGCTGGCTGCAAAAGTCTGCTCTTGTTCCATCACTCATCCTTGATGTATCAGCCTCTTATGGAAAATCCCCATAGAATTTCACTGGGGGAGGGTGTGGGTAGAAAGAGCTTTACTCAGAAATTCTTAAGTGCTTCGAAAATCCCCATAGAATTTCACTCCTCCATAAGATTGAATACAATCTTCCACAGAAAGAAACCTTTCTGTGCCAATGCATGTATTTTCAGTGACTTCTATTAAATTCCTAGATGGAACACTTCCAGGTGTGGATTTCTTTTTCCTTTCACCCCAACTTAACACCTTATGACTGTTGCAGACAGAAACAGCTGGTGTCTGGACTATCTTATAAAGAAGTAAGTATCTCAGGAAGATAGCCATTTAAGGCTAGAACAATTATTGTATTATAACATATCATATTATTGATGTGTCTCCCTTCAATAACAGTAACACAATAGATTTGCCAATTAGTCTAAGTTACTTGAATATGTGCACAAACATGTTTTATAAACAAATTTATTTGACTATATGGCCTACAAACGGGGCAGAAAAGGAGAGATAAGGATGGCACAATGTACTGGAATCTGTAAATAGAACAAATGGGTGATGCTGCAGCGCTCCTATTTTTTTATATATCTTTTTTTTTTCATTTAACACACAGAGACATCAGAGCTTCAGGTCAACCAACCTTCAGATGGGACCTTCTTATTCAAGGAACACATTCCAGGAATGAAACTTAATATATATGAAAATATCTCAAACTGGTGGGATGCATAGAAGCTCATCACTACAAGAAAACTGACAAGCAATAAACAAAACTGTCAGATGAAATTTGCTTTGATTATTTAAGGCAAGCAATAATACTGAACTTCAAGAAGGCTGATGACATGGGCAAGTGGCATTAATCCTTGACACACACAGACTTAGAAGAAATAATTTGAAATATACATATAATATATTAGCTACTAAGTCAGTTGTGAAGGGGACACATCTCCACACTGCAGGATGAACTATGATGCAAACCTGCAATGTGCAAAAAGCCAGGAAGTACAAGGAATGAGACACAAAATATTATGGGAAGAAATGTAGCGCCATCAGTTAAAAACATGTTCTCAGAATTGATCATCTCAATCATCAAGCGCAGTGTTTTGCTGTTTTGGGCAACCATGCTATACCACAATGTGTGAGATTATAAATTGACCACATTTCATTTTAAAGGCTCAGTATCATGGCACAATGTTGGCCAAAAAATTGCATTGCTCCATTTTTGGGAGTTTAATTCTATGTGCTTGTCTCCTGGCACAGCTAAGTTTGCTGGTATTTTTGTAACCCTGATTTCCTGGATGATCATCTTTTCCTCAACAGCTTAGTGATTAAACCATTCACTTAAACCAGTCTTCTACTCAAAGAGGACTGTGGGTTTCTCTGACTGACCAATTATTATGAATAAATGAGCAGTATCAGCTCCTCTGGTCCTTCATGTATGTGTCCAAAATAGGGAGACTACCATGGGGATCTCAGCGAGGACAAAAGTATATGAAGTACAAACCAGGAACCAGGAGCCAGGTGTAGTATAATGCCTTTGCTCAACTTCCACCTCTGTTTGTAGACTGTAATATTTAACCAGTCATTTCCTACAAGCTTATACATATTTAACTATTTAAGGAACTTA
The DNA here is from genome assembly GCA_013400555.1 of Jacana jacana. NCBI lineage: Eukaryota > Metazoa > Chordata > Aves > Charadriiformes > Jacanidae > Jacana > Jacana jacana. The sequence continues at coordinate 33,310 of VZTM01000603.1, read as the reverse complement.
GGCTCTTCACCTTGATAGGTTTAATTGCTGAGCTTAAAATTTTGACTGTGAAATTTCCTAAGTGGATATAAGTCCAAGATTTAGAAAAAGCCACTATATGATGAAACTCAAATATGAGCAAAACAGTCCATATTTTTGCAATCCTGGGTTTCAGAGCCACCCAGCTAAGCAAATTGCAACTGACTTCAGAAGCCCCAATGAAGTATCTAATCTTTCCTCAGGAGGGACAAATCAAGGAAGCCTTACTTTCCCAGAGTCATATTTATGGCAGACCGGGAACACATATCACCACACAAGAAATGTCTGTGTATTGTCTAAGGCTGAAAATATCACAAATCTAAAACATTTTGACCATGTAACAGTTAGTGGAAGGATACAGATGGATAAATACTGAAGCACATCTCAGTAATCTTATAGGTCTTCAGGCTTTACACGTTCCCTTTGCAACCTATTAGCAATCTGTCTACTAATATTAAATAAGCTCCTTTAAGGAATTTTCCCTAGATTGGTTTGAATCAGGAACTCTGAGATTTGAAATAGGTACTCCTTCATTTCAGTTAAAATAAAGTATTTCTGCTGAAAACTCAGTTTGAGGAAACCTTTACATGTATTCCTACACTGCAGTTAGGCTGGGGACTCTGGTGAACAAGATGAGGTGGTTGACCCAGGACAAAATACTCTTCATCTGGAGGAGAGAGAAAAAACAAGCAGGCCACAGACTGATACTCAACACTTGGACAAATACTAACAATTTGTCATAGGATTTTAATCACAAAGACCCCTGAATGTCCACAGAAATTTTCCTCTTGGAGGAAAATGCAGGATATTTCTTGTTTTATACTGTGAAAAAATCTGTTGAACTCAAAGGAGAATGAATCAGGTGTTTTAGTAGATCAGAAGTGTAGTGGTTTGAAACTCTGTCCCTGTGCTTTAAAATTTCTATTTTCATCATTATTTAAAAACACAAGCAAAACTCCTTGGTTTCAATTGTCATTTTTAATGCTCTAGCCAATTACTCCTATTTTCTGAAGAGAAGAATTCTGAATTTATTAGTTAGGCTTATCTAGTAGAACACAGAATTGAGGCAATGTAGTCCTTGGTACTTTCTGGTAACCCAGGAGATACACTAAAATATTATTGATTTATTTAAATAAGTATATGGTTTCACATACACATATTCAGCCTTTTCATTATGTTAGAGAAAGGAGAAAGAAGTCTTGTTTACTTACTAGATAGTGACTGACATTTTACTCCCGATTTGTATCAAGTATGTTTGTGAGGGTATTGGGATTTAGATGAAAATACACAATTGTTCTGGTTAGTTAAATATCCCCCTCTCCTCTTCCTGCTTCCAGCTGTTAAATCAACACTGAAAACTGCACTTGGAACAATGCCAGCTGACTCTGATGAACAAACTGCAGAATTAAAATGAAAAACATTTCTTGTGAGCTGAAAGCAGAAGGAATTAAGTAAAAAGCTTGCCCAACCACAGAAAAGGCGAATACATACATTTGGCAAGTAATTCTACACTTGTCATTTTGAAGTCTGAAATTTATTTAAACCCTGACCAGACAAATATTTCTGTTCTTGTTCAGCTGTAGTTAATGTAGATAGTAAGGACTAAAGTGTTTGTTCTTATTTTCTCTATCAGAGTCACTGGCACTGTGAAAACTTTAGATAATATATTGAGCTACACTTCATAAAGCACAATTTTTAAAATCTTTACTTTAAAAATGTTTTAACAATAGCCTTTTCTGTGTCTTACTGTTTAAGAAGACTGACTTCCTACCTCCAATTTATAAGATTAGCTTGATTCTGTGTATTAATTTTTAATTTATTGAAATGATACAATTATATAATGAGAAATGGTTCACCTAAAATATTTTTTTCTTAATCTCAGTATCATCTTAAACAGGAGTTAAATCACATTTTATAAACAATGTGTTTAAAGTAAAATTATCATCCCCATTTTTTATATATTTTTTAAACATTGCAGCACAAGCAGAGGTTTGTTCAAAGTGTTTCTAATTTCTCTCATAGAATATAGTCCTATAGTGGAGGCATTACAAAAACTCCTTTGGGTTTCATTTTGGAGAGGTTTTTTTTATTGTTTTGTTGTTTTATTGTTTAGGACTGCACTTGATTTTGAGAGGTTGTAATAGTCTAGCACATATCTTTTCTGATGCTGGACCAGACTTGCAGCTGGGAGTGGGAGCAGTGGGTGCTCTTGAGAAACTCTGAACCTCGTTCAGTGTCCCCTGGGACTCAGGTGACACTTGATGTGCTGTAGGATACCTCATGGGTTATGGAAGACTTTTGTTTCCTTCCCATAACAAAGCCATCCTTTCTCCAGTATTTTTTCTCCTTCTTTCTTTCTCACTTTCTTCATTCCCATTTTTTTTTTATTTTCCCATTTTAGAGACTCTTTTCCAGTTGCCAGTCTAGTGGGTTTCTTGGACTAAGTGATTATAAACAGCAAATAGCAAAGCCCATACCACACTCTGCACATGGGTAATGCAGACAGGTATTATACAGTCCGACTGATTTATTTATATAGGACTATTGATTTTCTCCTTCTCTCCATGAACCAGAAGGTGGCATCTGATTACTGGCTTGTAAATTTGCATGTCTTCTGCCTTCACTGCATCAGCTAACTTTAGTGATTTCTTTTCTTTACATATTTATTCACAGGAACACAAACAAAGGAACACCCTGCCGTCTACATCCTTCAGTCAGAGACACTTACATATATTATTGTTAACCAATTCTGTTTACGATTGTAGTATTTAACCTTGTATTGAGCTGGGGTTTTTTAAGGATCTGAACTCACTGTGCATTTATTGATAGGTCCTGCAACACAATCCAGGAGCTTGACATTATTATTCCCATACTCCAGGCTGGAAAATCATAGAATCATCGAATCATTTTGGTTGGAAGAGACCCTTGGGGTCATCGAGTCCAACCATCAGCCCTACTCTACAAAATTCTCCCCTACACCTGATCCCTCAACACCACATCTAATCGACTCTTCAACACATTCAGGTATGGTGATTCTACCACCTCCCTGGGCAGCCTATTCCAGAGACTGACCACTCAAAGGCAAAAGAGATGCAAAGGCCTCCTTCAGAGACAGACAGAAATGTTGTGACAAACCATGGAATACTTAAATTTCCTTGCTCTCACTCATGGACAATCAGCTACAAAATCAGTCAAACCAGGTAGCCTATTTTATAACATCATGCAATTTGTAGACTCTTCTGGATCACCTCCTCGAGTGTCTGACAATAGTTTGTATGGTATTCAGACCTCGGTGAGCAATTAGTGCTTGTAATTCAATTCTTTTTGCTGAAGGTAAGCATTCTGTGTCCATAGTGTAGCTGATCAACAAATGAGCTGAGTTACTTCCATCAACCTGCAAATTTTTTAGAGATTTTTAACAAGACACATCATGCTTTTAACCCCAAAATCATCTATTTCAGTACCCTTTGTACTATTATAGTTCTCATACGTGAGTGTCATCGTATCAGAGAGGGCATTTTTGTGAAAGCAGAAATACAAATTGTTGGCTTTCCTTATCACACACAGATCACACAGAATATCAGTGATTAGAAGGGACCTTGAAAGATCATCTGGTCCAATCCCCCTGCTGGAGCAGGAACACCTAGATCAGATCACTCAGGAACACATCCAGGCGAGTTTTTAATGTCTCCAGAGAGGGAGACTCCACCACCTCCCTGGGCAGCCCCTTCCAGTGTTCAGTCACCCTCACTGTGAAGAGTTTTCTCCTCATATTTAAGTGGAATCTCCTCTGTTCCAGCTTGCATCCATTACCCCTTGTCCCATCATTGGACGTCACTGAGAAGAGCCTGGCTCCATCCTCCTGACACTCACCCTTTACATATTTATAAACATTAATATGAGAAAAAGCTACAGTGTGAAGAGTGCTTTTATAAAGTAGAATGATAGAATGGTTTGGATTGGAAGGGATCTTTAAAGACCATCTAATCCAACCCACTTACAACAAGGAGGGACATCTTCAACTAGATGAGATTGCTCAAGAGTCCCATCCAACTTGATCTGGAATCTTTCCCAAGATGGGGCATATATTATCTCTCTGGGCAACCTGTGCCAATGTTTCACCACCCTCCCTGTAAAAAATCTCTTCCTTGTATCTAGACTAAATGTACCCTCTTTTTGTTAAAAAACATTACCTCTCCCTCTATTGGAACAGGCCTGATAAAATGTTTGTCTTTATCTCTTCTGTCAGCCTCCTTTACTGGAAGGCAATGATATGGTCCCTCTAAGGTCTTCCCTTCTCCAGGCTGAGCACTCCCAAATCTCTCAGCCTGTCCTGACAGCAGAGGTGGTCCAGCCCTCTGATCATCTTCATGGTCTCCTCTGGACTCAGTCCAACAGGTCCATATCCATCTTAATTTGGGGACTCCATAGATGGATGCAACAATACAGGTAGAAGTCTCACCAGTGGAGCAGAGGGGCAGAATCACCTTCCTTGCCCTCCTGGCCACACTGCTGGGGATGCAGTCCAGGATGCAGGGGCATTCTGAGCTGCAAGCACACATTGCCAGTTCATGTTGAATATCTCATCCACCAACACCCCCCCCCCCAAGTCCTTCTCCTCAGGGCTGCTCTCAACCCCTTCATCCTCCAGCCTCTATGGATAGCGAAGGTTGCTCTCGACCCAGGTCCAGGACCCTCATGAGGTTCACATGGGCACACAGCTTGAACTTGCTCAGGTTTCCCTGGATGGCATCCTGTCCCTCAGGCATGTCAGCCACACCACTCAGCTTGGTGTTATCCACAAACTTGCTGAAGAAACTTATTCTCAGCATAGCCTCTTGGGTTGATAATGCAGAGGCTGACAAGACCTACATTTTAAATAGTTTTGAAGAAATTTTATCATGTGGATTGCTAATTGCCAGGAACTTGCACCTTTCTGACCTCAGTTATCAGAGGCTGCTTGGTCTTGGATTGCTCTTTCCCTGACAGAAAATGTTTGCTTAGAGTTTTTATAGACCACTGGCACAATCTGCTTGCCCAATTTCAGAGGACAGGCTGTACTCTGGACAGCTGGAAATACTAATAGATGACACATAGACACTCTTCTTTCTTTCTAATCCCACAGGCAGAGAGCTTGAGCCAGTGAAAGATCATTTAGAAAACTCATGGAAAGCTGGCCAAAGACAGAGTTTCATGGGTAAACCAAAAGGCCAATCTTCATCTCCAGGGAAGGAGCAGGAGTCAGTGGCACAGATTGTGAACTGGAGTACTCCAAGGTGACAGGAAGGTGGTGAAACAGCAGCCAATACTGGAAGATGGGAACTGACAGGAGTGAGTTGTTCAAAATCAAAAAGAATATAGTTAAAGCTGATGGGATACTGATATATTTAATGCAACAGTAAAGAAACAAGAAGGAATACCTTGGGTGAAATGGAAGCTGTCTGGGTCAAAACCACACAAGGGAAGAAAGATGAAAGAGTTATTGGCATAGTAATTCTTGAAGTCCCTTATAGGTTGTCAAGAAGAGCTATGTGAATAGAGAGAGATTTTTCTGAGCATTTCATACACATAGTGTTTTATGCAAACATACATGTGCGTATACTTACAGACATAAATATTTGTGCTTTACATTGCAGCATGGTTATAAATTAAATGATCTCTACATTTCCAAGATTAAAATGTCATTATGAAGAGGTTCTGGCTCCCAGATGAAAGCTGAACAACAACAAAACCTTACCAATAAGATTCAGTTACTCCTTTTAAAGCTGGCACATTTCTCTGACAAATTCAGTGAGCAAACATATGGCTGGTCAAGTTTAGATTTGGTTTTGGCAAATAATGAGGATGCTATAGGAAGCAGCTCCATTAGAAAGGACATATAGGTCTGAGCAAGGAGGACTCCCTGACCTGGTGGTTGAGGTAAACATTAAGTTCACCTTCTTACCTTTGTATCTGTCCCATCTTCACAACTTACACCACTTTTTTTCTTACTTAATACAAATATTTTAAAATTTCTTTCATTTCTTTTCTAGTTCTCACTTGGTTTATTTTTGCAATTCTGATTTTATTTTCTGTGAAGTATGATTTTACATCAGTCAACGTTTTCAAAATCAATTTATATTTCTGATCTTATCTCTGTTTCTGGGGAATATTCAGGAATATGCCATGAAACATAAAATCTCACTGATTTTCTAGGTAAAGAGTTTTATTACCAATTTAGGAATATATAATGTTTTTAATTATCAAAACAGTGAAAAAAGCCTTTAAATAGGAAAATTAGAAACAGAAATTACTCTCAGCTCCCAGGATGGAGTTTATTGTGCCTATCAAAATTATTTTCTGATATCAGAGTTTACTATAATAAAAAAAAAGGAATAATTCAGGAAGACTTTTCTGTCCAGAATTTTGCAAAAAGGAGCAGTAAGAATGAGATTCATCTTGCATCATGATAAACATCTACGGAACAAACATCTGCAGATAAAATCATACCAGACTTCCTTCACAGTCAATCAGGAGTTTGGGGTCTGATGTCATTTATAAACATACCTGTGTCCATAAATAGAGATGCGTATACAGCTTCTGCAAATAAGTCCAAGGGGGAAAAAAGGTAACTATTTGTTACATCCCCTCCACCTTCTGCTACTGCTGTGTTACACAAAGATTTTATTTATAACGGGTAGTAATTTTGCTCTAACATGCAGAACACCTGGCTCCCCAGAATACCATTATGGGGAAGGAATGCTTTTATTGTTTTATGAGTGTTGCTATCAAAAAAACCATAAGAACATTAAATGTGTTAACTGTTATCTAATTGTCTTTCAATGACTGGTTTGACAGAATAAAACACCAGACCCTTCTGGATGCAATTAAAGATATTAATGAAGTGGATTTGCTGTGCACACTTATTGATGATCAGAGCACAGGAGCACACAGCTTATATGAAAATGACGTTTTAAAGCTGCACGAAGTGCCCTTACTTTTTACCTGAACTTCACTGTTTACTGTTTTGACCTGGGAAACATAAACAGGGAGAAAGTGGAAAAACAGGTTGAATCCCATAAATTAATAAAGAATGAAATGACTGGACTCTTTTCTTTCAATGGTTTGCAGGCCTTGGGCCAAACTTTCCCCAGACATAAGTTTGGTAAGGCCAATCACTGTAAGGGAATCTGGGGTCAATGCTTTCATCTTTGCCCCCCCATTTTACATTGTTTGGCAGACGCAGCTTATGCACGGTAACAAGAAATAAACATAAATTGTCATTTTTTTAATGATAAGCACAAACACATTTCATTTTTAGTGAAGATTAATAGGTTTCCTGAATTGTCTGAAGCACTGAAATGCAATTACTGGAACAGGCATACAAATTCCTGCCACCCTTACACAGTTCTTTGCCATCCAGCAGTACCCACCTTTGATCGAGGAGCTTCGGCTTAGAGATTTTCTCAGAGCAGAGCAGGGGGGGTGTGTTTGGATGTGTACATGATTGCACAAGGTGAATAAAAGGAGTAAAGCTTTTCTATCCAGAAAAAAAAATCCAGCCTAATTGTGGAAGTTAAACCTACTCCTTTAAAACATTTCCATACTGTGAACCTTTTACATCTGCAAATAGATTAAAGGGGTGTTTAAAGGTATAGCGTTAAATGAGTACAAATAACTGTTTTACGTAAGTTGCCTGGGGTACATCAGTAGCCTTCTAAATGATCAAAAGGTATAGCTGGAGGCAAGGTCCAAAACCACCTGCTTATATAAAAGACTTTTATATGAGGTAGCTGATATCATACATTTACATTGATCTGCCTTTAAACACTGTAATGAAATCAGCATCAAAATTATGTTAAAGTAATGTTATATCTACCTTCAAGAGATGGGAGCAGGAGAAGTACAGCTCCATCCTTGAATTGCCCCATGTACCACTGCTCTGGGATCGTGTATTACACCTGAATCTGTCTGCAGGTCAGCAGGGCTAAGTTCTCTTAAGCTTTTTAAAACTGATTTTGACATTGATTCAGCAAAGCTCTGAGGAACGTACTTCACTTCAAGAATATGAGCAGTTCCACACAGCTCCACTCCAGCCCCTCCTTAGCACTTTGCTGAACTGGTTTAGATTTAGGTGTGAAAATGGGTGTTTTCAGAAATAAGATCCAGATCTGACAGGTACACTTTGCTGTTGCTGCTTTGCCAGAGTAGGGGATTTTCAAGCAGAATTAAGAGCAGAAGTTCGTTTGGAAACAATGGACATTTTTTCTTCTAGGTGCACCTCTTCCAAAAACATCGCACTTAACTTTATAAAGCATTTCGCAGTCCTGCAGGCCTTAACAGTGCAAGAAGCTTTAGTTTATAGGTTATGTTTATTTTTTAAAATATCTAGGAAAAGCTGAATCACACTAACATCTGCAGAATTATTATCCTCTGTGCATTAGTCATATTATTTTCTCAAGCTTTACCTTTTGAATCAGTTCAACATATGTTGGTATTTGTAACATACACACTCCTAAGCAAAGGTGGTCCTTGAAGGAATAGCCAGCATTTCTACAAAGAGAAGCATACAATACTTTTTAGGCATGCACCACTGTTGGCAATATAGCAATCACTGTCTCAGTCTGGCTATTTGTACCCTCTCTTGCTGTAATAATCAGATAATAGCAGTATAGCACAGATAGGAAGGACTATGTGGTCATGACTATAGGTGAGGCAGAAAAAGTAGGAAATAAAATCAGTCATCGGAATTTCTTTCCATCGTCACCTATGAGCTTTAAGGATGTCGGACAAATAAAATTTCTTTCCATTGCCTCCTATGGGATTTGAGGATGTCGGGCTAATATGAAAATACCCGCACCAGAGACTAAGCTGGAAGAGATGGTTTTAAGACCAATGTTGGCAAAACCAGGAATGTTTTTTTCTGTTGCTTGTCTACCAAGAGAAGCTTCAAACCAGCAACTGTCAGTGTTCATGATATGGCTTCTCTAAGCAGTACTTTAATAAAACTGCAGCCCTGCCTGAAAATTTGCAGGATTGGGGCTTAATCTGTGCCTTAAAAACAAATAGCCAGATATTTTCTTCTTAAAATATGGCTGAAATGTTTCTTAGTTATTGCAGGTGAAAAAGTAAAAAGCCTGAACTCAAAACTGGACCAAATTGACTGATTTGCCTTGTTAAAATACGGCAATGTAACTGCTGGTTTATTTTCTCTTTACAAAATAAAATGTTTAGTTCAGTTTTAATGGGCGGTGGGGGAAGAAAAATGAAAAGAACCCAAGGAAAAGTCCTAAAAAAAACCCTGAAAACCTAAAAGGACATTGATCAGCTCCTTCTCCCCCATGGATGGATGCACAATGACAAGCTTTTAAAGTGCCCTTATTGTCAGGATACTGACCTTGTTTAAGAAAGAAAATGACATCTTTCTGTTCTGCTTTTATTCCCTAACTGAGTAACTTCCATCCAAAAACAAGGGGGGGAAAAAGATTAAAAAAAAAAAAAAGAAACAACACACTTTGAGATTTGCAATACTTAGACCCTATTGTTTGGGAAAAAAAAAAGATGGAAGATCCCACAATTACGTGCATTACTTTTACAGAGAAAAGTGTTTAGAAAGTCTAGGGAAAAGAAAAAAAAATACAAACCACAAGAAAAAAAAAAAAAGCCCACAGCCAACCTCAGGGTTTAAAAGTCTTTTTCAAGATATCATTTTTCTCTCCGAGGTGCTGAGCTGGCGTCGATAAAAGACCTCTCTTTGAGAATCAAATGCAAAAAGTCAAAACAGTTTTCCAGTTTAGAGGAAGCTTTTCGGAGCATTTGCCACAATTTCAATGAGTTCTTCCCCTCTCTACATAGTCAATATAGGAATATTAACTGTACTAAAAATAATAACAATACCCCCGCCCCCCAAATTTGTGTTATTTGGGCTAGGGTACAGACTGCAAATTTCTTGCCAAAATTAGCTAAAAGATACTAAGATAAATTCTTTCAGGCAGTGATGTGGAGATACTCCGAGAGGCAAAACCAAAAGGCATGATGGCAAGGTCCTGTAGACAGCAATGCCTCTGAACCCATGGAATGCAGGAAGATGTGAAGTTGGCACACCAGGCCACAACATCCTGTCTAGCTAGGCTATACGACTGTTGTGATTTGGGCAGGGTAGGCCAATGATAAGATGACAGATGCTCTTCCCAACCTCTTGCTCCAAGGAGAAGAGGAGAGGTAAAGAGAATTATGAGTTCTGAAAAATACTAAACTATTTTAATAAAATATTAATAATATAATAAAAATGAAAAAATGAAATATATATCTATATAAAAGCCTATCAAGCTCCAGGGAGATGTCACTAGCAGGCACTGGGAAAGTTCCAGACTGGTCTCAGTGACAAACGGGAACTGAATTCCAGGACTTACTGATGGGGATTGAAGGTAGACGAACTGGCAGGGTCTTTCTAACGCATCAATCATCAAAGACAGAAAACCATTGAAACAGCAGCCACTCCAAAAGCACCCACTGAAGAAGAGCCAACCTGACCCTTTTGATCCCTCAGCTTTTATATTGAGAACTGCAGATAGCCTGCAATACCCTATTGGTCAGTTTGGAGTCACGTGACCTGTTCACTCCTCCCCATAGGTGCAAGCCCTCCACTGGGTAAACAACCAGATCAGCTGACCCTGGTTGCCACAGCAACAAGGATAAGCAAGAGCTTTTCTCACTGAACAGAAAGTTGGATCTGCTGAGTCCTGAACCAGGATAATGATCGTTGTAGGTACCTTCCAACTGTCTATTCTACTCTATTCTAGTTATGCTAGTGTAATAAGATAAAGGAGGGGAAGAGAAAACACCCTGTAGTTCTGTCCTCCACCACCTATACTGAAAGCTTAATCATAGAATCATAGAATCATAGAATCATAGAATCATTTAGGTTGGAAGAGAC
>VZTM01000603.1:5488-21720 GCA_013400555.1 Jacana jacana | reverse complement strand
TGTTCCATAGTCTTCCCTGGTATCGAGGTCAGACTGACAGGTCTATAGTTTCCTGGATTGTCCCTTCTGCCCTTCTTATAGATGGGCGTTACATTCGCCACCTTCCAGTCCATGGGGACCTCTCCAGTAGAATCATTTTGGTTGGAAGAGACCCTTGGGATCATCGAGTCCAACCATCTGCCCTACTCTACAAAGTTCTCTCCTACACCATATTCCTCAACACCACATCCAATCTACTCTTCAAAACAGTCAGGGGTGATGATTCTACCACCTCCCTGGGCAGCCTATTCCAGTGTCTGACCACTCTTTCTGTGAAGAATTTTTTCCTAATGTCAAAGCCTAACCTTACCCTGCTGCAGCTTGCAGCCATTCCCTCTTGTTCTATCGCTAATTGCCTATGAGAACCAGCACCAACCTCTCTACAATGTCCTTTCAAGCAGTTGTAGAGAGGGATGAGGTAATAAGCCAACACAGAGGCTCTGGCTACCTCTCTATTAATAAAATAAACAAGTTTAAGGCACAGAGTCAAGTACTGGCACGTATTTTGTGAAAATTGTAATATGGACTCTGGCACAGTTTTAGCACTGAGACAACAGCTCCCACTCATGGATTGAGGATCTACCCTGGCCACCCTACTAACAGCCAGTTTGTACACTGTCCTCTCTTTGGGGCAGAGAATTACCTGTATCTCATGAGGAGCTGCTGGTTCCTGGTACAGATGTGGATCAACTGCCCTTGAGCAGAGTCTAGAGATGCAGTTCTTGGAGTCACAAGTGTTGCTCAGGGTTTTATCAGGGCACTGCAATTACATGTTGTCCCATCATCCAAATGGGGATGAAGTGTTTTGTTCCTTCAGGTGAGCAGAAGTCAGTATTAGTAATTCTGTGACTGAATGCAGAAAAGAACTTCAGTATCCAGATCATGTGAATAGACAAGTTCTTAGGGAATTTTGAGGTTTACTTTCAGTAGTTTAAAAATTGCCCATAGGTCTTGTTTAACAAAACTTCTTTGGAGTGTATAAGGATGATCCCAAGGGTCTCTTCCAACCAAAACGATTCTATGATTCTATAAGGCAGAGAACTGTGTTCACATTGCTTTTGTTACCTGATGGTGCAACAATAACAAAAAGCCACAATACATTAATAAATAATTAAATAAACATAAGCTAAATAAATGCAACTTACCTCCAAAGCGGCAATTATGGGAACAGGCATGTTCTAAGCATTGCTCTGATTGCTAAAATGTTCATTCAGATTTTTTACTAGAAACATCTTTCATACATGACATGGCATACAAAAGACAAGAAGACAAATAAAAAGAACATGCACTGTGATAATTTCATGCTCTCAGGTGATTAATATAATTTAATAAAGGTAGACAAATATATATCAATCCCCAATGGCCCTTTCCTAGACACTAGCAGGCAGACTCTCTTTTTAAGCATCTTGTAGTTTTTAGGAAATGTCTGGGAGGGATGCATCTGTTTCCAATTCACCATCAGATTTCTATAAAAATGACTAAGATTAAAACAGAGTGCAACTCATTAAAACTCGTGGGTAAATTAAAATAACCTGAATGAAAAGCTGTGTTACAACGAAATACAAAGAACCAGGGAGCGCAGTGCTCCTTTGAAGTTTTCATGCTGGTGGAGAGACCACAATGGACAATGAATTTTCGAGTTCTGAATCTGCAGCTACTCCTCACTGAGAGGCACATGAACTGGAATAACAACTGTTGGGGATGGTCACATGAAGAATGTTGAGCCAGCAAGTGTCATCTATCATCTTTCTGCCAACAAATGCTGAATTCACCACCTCCCTTTGTGATATAGGATATAGGAGACCAAAGTAAATACCTGTTGTCAACACCTGGAACTAAAAAGACCACCTGCCAGGATTGATTGGCATGACTCGCCTTTAACAAAAGCTGCCTCAAAAAGACTACAGGACAGAGACAGGCAGGCAGAGTTCAGAAGGAACTTAAATAGCACCACATGCTCCCCATGACAGCTTTATCTGAATCCTGCTGAAAGCCACCTCCCCTTGCTTTTTAATTCACAAGTTACTGATGTCTTCAGAAGTGGAAAAAGAAAGGAAGAGAAGAAAAGAAATATTTTTTCCCTCTACTTTCTCCAATAATAACATACTGACTATTTGGCTTTGGTTATGGGTAATGATAGCTGTAATTTCAGAATCATAATTTAATTCTATCGTCTGGCCAGCCATTGGTAGACATTTCACACAAACAAAGGCTTGGGTTAAAGTGTCTAGAAACATATGTCTGATGGTCTTGTGGAGGTCATGTCCTTTATCAGAATTTTTCCCCAAACATGAAGGTGTTTCTGCCAAAATAATGGCAGCAGGAAATTCTGCCTTTCAATGGGAGAGCAGCTAGCAGTTCCTGTGTCCTGTGTTTTGCCATCTGCAAGAAACCAACATAACAAGGTAACTTGCAGGCTGATATCACCTGTCTCCCACTGAGGCCTTTCTCAGAGCACTCCAACTCCCAGCTCCTGACCCTGCTGCATGACATTCAAGATCTGCTCACAACCTATCCTCAACACTCGTGCCATAGCTTGCTGAACCCTGAAATATCATTAAAAGCACGTATGGCAGACAGTGCAAATACATCATATTCAATTTCCTGCTGGCCACAGCCTGGCATTATCTGTATTTCTGAAAACATCTGCATTGCAATAACAGTAGTGAAGGTCAAGTTGTTGGATAACTAATGTGGAAAGGTGCACCTGCAGATGAGCATCATTCTGTCTACTGACTGCTGAAAAACCTCACGCTGAGATATCTGAGTCTTTATCCAGCCGTGACAAAATAAACTTGAAGGTCCCAATAAATAAGTCCAGGAAGAGCCAAATAGATATTGGAACTCTAGAACTTCCTCATGATGGTGTCATAAGAGCATACAACTAACAGCTATCCTAAAGTGTCCAATCCTCACCTCTTCTTTAGCAGAAAGGGAAATGAGACCAGCTGAGAAGGAGATAGAATTGCAGGAAAAGGACAAGGAGATCTCTTTTGCAGTATAGTGGTGCCCTGTGTTTGGTTTGCTAAGATTAGAACAGTTATAAATAGATCTGTAAGGTGCTGGGCCTGGATTTGTTACTTTAAAATGAGTCACAGGATGACATCTCATGAGTTGTAATAGTCAAAAACTGTGCAAAAGTGTAGTGTACCTTTTAAATACCTCCAGGGATGGTGCCTCAACCACTTCCCTGAGCAGTCCATTCCAAGGCTTTCCAACCCTTTCAGTGTAAAAATTGTTCCTGATATCCAATCAGAACCTCCCCTGGTGCCACTTGAGACCATTTCCTCTTGTCCTATCACCTGTGACTCTGGAGAAGAGACCAACCTCTGCCTCTCTACACCCTCCTTTCAGGTATTTGTAGAGAGCAAGAAGGTCTCCCCTCAGCCTCCTTTAAGCAGGACTGCACTGTGCTTCTTTTACTAAATACTCTGTGTATGAAGATAATAACTGTATAAATGTGCTGGTTTAGCTAGATGATGGGAAAAAAAATATAATTGGGAAAAAAAAAAGTTAAAATTTGAAAGTTAAACAATAGGTGGAGATAAACCTTTTCCAATGAACACCCGTGTCCCACATTGAGATGCAGATGTCTACTAACTGTTGTGATCTCTGGTGCCTATTTTTTTATGTTATCTGTACATGTTATGTTAGCTTACGTGACACTTAGCTGCAGCTAGATCCTTACTTCAGTGCTGGAGCCTAAGGAAAGGTGCTATTGGCACTTAAATTTCATGTGCCACTAATAATCTGCATTGTGTAATCAAGTGGTGCTGCGGGAAGTGCCTGGTGGGTCCTTGGCTTTGCTGAACTGGCTGTGACCACCTAGACTAATTTTCCACAAAAAGGTTTAGGTTCAAGATGAATACATCTGTTCCATCCAGTCACTTGAGGGACTCATGTTGCTAAGCTCATTCAGAATCAAGCCTATCTTACTAAGATTGCAATGAATTAAATTAAAAAATAATAATAGTAAAAGTACAGGTTAAAAATTTTGGGGCTTAATAGCCCAGCTGTTAGACTGGTCATGTAGAAGGTAGAAAACCTTGTTTGTAGGCTTTCCCTGAGTTTCAGGGTGGTTATGACAAGTTTCCCCATCCAAGCAGAATTTTCTCACCATTGTGATATTCTGTAGGTAGATCTCTACATGCTTTTTCCAGCACCACAGCTCAAGACCAACAAGATTCATGGAGCCATAAGGAGAAAAGACAGAGATGCGTGGACCAGACACTTGACTGGAAGTAGGAGGCTTTGGTTCTCCCTATTGCAATGTTTTTGGTTTGTAGAAATCTCACACAGGATAAGCATTTTTTTTAATACCCTCCATCTGGCTGAGAAATCTTACATCCTAAGTAGTGAATCTCTGTATGCACACTTAATTCTGCCTCCTCCTACCTAAGTAAAGAAAGGAAAAAACAGGATTTTAGCTGCTCACTTCAACACCCTAAGCCCTATGTCGAACGCCTCCGTTCACAGGTGAAAAACTAGGAATGAATTTCCTTCCCTGCAGCCTCTGCATCCCAAAGCTCTTTGGCTTACAAAGTTTTCGGGAACACATGTTCTCTTGTTGTGTGCTGTTAGAGCCAAATACAAGCAGTAAATAAATGGACTGTAACTGCCTGAGAGAAATGTTTATTAATATAACCAGGTAACTAGTGTATATATAAGCTATTATTTATTTTTAACAGTAATTTGGGCTTTTTTCTCCTGATCTGTGTTTTATTCCTCTTTAAAAGAATTTGAATATCCAAGGAGATATTTTCAGTGTTTCTGAGCAGGAGATTTTATTGTATCAAATTTTAATATTATATCGGCAAGCAACCCTTTTTATTATTATTCTTTATTTGTATTTCCATCCAGAACTGAGAAATAGACTGAAGAGCAATGGGTATGTTTTATGGATCTCCACACACACACAAAAAAAAAACAAAAAAGGAAAAAAAAAAAAAAAGGCATAAGATAGAGCCCCAGCGAAAGCAATGAAAACATTTTCCTTTCAAAGCTTTTATTTGGTTGCTAGGAAAATATTTATGAAATGCAGTTTAATGCATTTGCTGAAAATTAACACGGAGATGCATTTGCAGCTAATTAACCTATTCTCAAAGAAAGCAATTGGGAAATGCTTGATTAATGTTTAAGGCATAAGATACACACACAAAAATGTAGGCAAAACTTCATCATGGCACCCAGGAGACCGCCGTGTGACACAATCTAGAGTCTGTGTGTAGCTCACTCTCCACAGGAACTAATTTTGAAGCACCAGAATGCTGTGAATTGTCTGTAAAACACTGTAGAAGAAGCTCAGCGTAGAACAGAAGGCATGCTTTCCTTAGGAAGAATGCTGATAAAATTTTAATGAAGTAACATGTTGTCATGGGGATTTGTTGCTATTCATTAATTCATTGTGCTTTTCCCCTATAGTTTTGCTGAAGTTGAGTGACAAATTGTCAAGTAGCAGTCTTAGAGGTTTAAAGTTTCTCATTGATAATCTAACTTTCCTGCAAATTGTTTTAAAGGATCCGATGTTTATGGAATAAGCCTTCTGAGAAATTAGAGGGTTAGGATCCTCAGTGCAGCGAGAGTCAGGGGATGGGCTGTGTTTATCATCTCCCCTCCACCACTCCACTAGCAACCTGACTGTAATATCCACCTCCCAGGCACAAGTCTGGACATGTCTGAATATCTCCTATTATCAGCATGCCCGTCTTTTAAAAAAACAAAGCAACTGACCTGAAAAATGTATGTCCTTACGCACTGAGGGTGGGATGAAGAGACTGGCCTGAAGCCTGGGAGGGGTATTGCTGCTCCCCAAGCCACTGGTGTGAAATAAGTTTATTCTGTGATATGGGCACTTGAGTGTGAGATATGATTCTATGATTCTATGATTCTATGATATATGTGAGAGATATGATCTTGAGTGTGAGATATGATTCTATGATTATATGATTCTATGATTCTATGATTCTATGATATGTGGTGATTCTGCTGCAGTTTGTTTGCATATTTTTAGATATTGGGAAGAAATTCATTCCTGTTAGAGTGGTGAGGCACTGGAACAGGTTGCCTAGAGAAGTTGTGGATGCACTACCCCTGGAGCCCCATCCCATCCAGGCTGGATGGGACTTTGAGCAACCTCGTCTAGTGGGAGGTGTCCCTGCCCAGGGCAGAAGGGTTGGAACTAGGTGATCCTTAATGTCCCTTCCAACTCAAAACACTCCATAATTTTATGAAAACAACAAGCTGATGAATGACTTATGTGAATCTACACATGCAAGCAGATAAGTTCATAAACCAGCCAAAAAATGTTTTCTTAACTGGCATTTTAACAGCAGGGATCACGTTCAGATCATAAAATGGTGAAATACATCAAGAAAAAAGAAGTTTAGTGGCCTCCATTTGGGGACACTCATTCACGGCTTTGGGTCTTGGTAGATGAATATTATTTCCTTATACAATGGTTATTTCCACATCAGAGTATGCTTTCTGTCTTAAGCTTTGCAAACATTCATCCCCAGCACGGGCTTTTTTAGTGCTTGATGGTAAGACAGTGTTTTTATACATAAGAAGTTACCCTAAACTACCGAAGTGCTATGGAGAATTACAAGAACCAGCTGTTTCATCTGGTTTCAGTTGGATCAGTTGTTTCTCATTTGGGCTATTCCAAATGTTTGAGGGTTTTCTTCTTTGTAGGACAAATGCTTTCAAGGTTTTCAGGAATACATTGGTTTAAATTTTGCACAATGAAGTGATATTCACATAGCAACGCATTGCTGAAGTACAATATTTTCCTGGGCTGGCTTCCAGCTGTTTCCAGGTTTGATGACAATACTGCAATTGAAATAACTAGGGTCTAATATCAGACATGACCATGAAAACTCCTGGACTCTGGATGTTAATTCCCCACTAATATAGCTAAGAACAAGGGTGGCAATTTTAAACAGACACTTTGAGGCATCTGTGTTTTCCCCAGACTTTTCTGAAAGGTTATGTTCATGCATATTTCAGTCATGTAGGGGAAATGTAGGAGACAAAATTATTTGATGAACAGAATGATCTACCATGATCCACCACGTTCAGTTGTTCTAATATTCTGATGTCCACCGTTTTGCAACATCTGCAACTGAAAGAACTTTTCCTTCCCTGGAGCACCATAAATTTCTGCTTTCCATTTCTTTGCTGGTGTCCAGAATAAACCTTCTCAGGCACCACAAACAGTGGAGCTCTAAATTGCTCTATCTACTAGAAGTCTTAAAACAATGCCTTCAAATTTTAAATTTCATATCAGTTCTGTTTTGCTGCAGTTCATCCCAATACTGCATTGGCTGGCCTTTTCCCACACTGTTTTGTTGGAAAGGAGAAAAATGAATAAATCAGTTCAAAAGAAGTTACTTCAATAGTGACAAATGCCTGCTGAGTGAATTCACCCATCTTGTACCTAATGCTTTTCTGAAGAACTATGAGGTGGTAGAGAGCCTGAAGCACGTACTGCTGGTGCTGTATCACATCTCAGCTAGAGAAACGAAAGGCGTGAGAGACTCTCGTTGGTACCCAGGTCATCACCCAGTCTTGCTTGCCAGGCTGTGGCTTACTTGGAAACACGATGGTTTAGTTATGTCTATTACTTCATTTCATCTGTAATATTTTCTCATCTCGACATGGTTAGAGTAAAGCTGTGATTGAGAAACAATAGGGGAAAAATGGATTCAGGAAACAAAACCCCCACAAAATTATAGCTCTAATTATGAGGAATTCAAGAGCCAAACATTTGGACTTAGACTGTTGGTAGGTTTAATTGGTGCAATCATAGATGAGGGTAACTTTACACCAAGCAAGAATCCATGACAGAGCCTACTTTGTCAGTATTAAGTGGGGGGTTAAGCCAAATTATCCTGATGCAGACTGGATCAGAATCAAACCTCCTGTGATCCTCCACCTAGATTTTCTTTGCTGTCTAGCTTTCTGCATCTAAATCCCCTTTTAAACACACTTGCCTTTCATTTCAGTAGGACTTTAGCATAATTTGCACTTTAATTCTACCTTTTGGTAAATGATCTTAATGTCCTTTACAGGCATTAATTGATTAAGGCTCTGTCTGTTCTTAAGAATGGATGCTTTTATCCTCAGTTTATCCAGGGGGATATTGAAACATATCCAAGTCAAGTAACAAGCTCAAGGTCACAGGAGGGGGGCGAAAGAAAGTGGGAATCGAACCTCCATGCCTGGATCTGCTGTGCTGCAATCTCTGCACTCAACTGCGCTCATCATCCTTTGCTTGCATGCAGGTCTGGATCTGGCAAGTTTTAGCGAAGCCTTGCAGTGAGATATAATTAATTTGTTACGAATGCCTATAAATAAAATAAATGCTGAAATGATCCACACTTCTCTGTTGTCAAAAGCATCCCCATCTCTCACAATCCCTACTCACTGGCTGCTGACATTATTTCTTGCTTATTGGATGACAGTTCAGTGCCTTGAGTGTTCCTCTCGCTGTAGGGTTAGTAGGATAATTGACAAACCACAGGGACCAGATCCCTGGATTAGGATGACCGGACTGTCAAAACAGCCGTGACAAACTCTCACATCAACTTCTACTGCAAGTCAAGTCTATGAGGAAAAAATGCACCTTGGCAGGGCCAGAAGGGAAGTCTTTAGTTTAAATCTTTTCCCACTGCACAAAAAGCTACAGCAGGGGGAGGAAAGAGCATGGATCTTTCTGTTTAATTCACAGAAAACTCTGTTACAGCAAGTCACAATTAATTAGAGTACTTGAGTAAACATTTTGGGGTCCTATTGTGTTTGCTTAATGTGTTTACTGGAATGCATGACAGATGTCACTTCTGTTTCTTATTAGAAACTGACAAATGACTGTATAGTCTGTGCATGTGAATACATGGCGGGAACGTAGCCCTCCCGCACACATCCACACGCAAATCGACTCGCTTTTGCAAGGTTGGTATTAACATCTAAAAGTTGTGGGTATTACTTGATTCATTCGTGTTTACACAGGACCTTTAGCAATTTAAAGATCCCATTATTCTTACTGAATATCTTCAAGGAATTTTTGCCTTTTTTTTTTTTTCTTTTTTTTTTAAAAAAAGCTCATTTGAAACAATAGTCAAATTTTTGCTTCATGTCACTTTTAACATTGCTCTTAGACTTTCAGAAATTCAGTCACACGTCTTTGAAATGACAGCTAGAGTGCCACCTGCTTATAAGAAAAAGAAAAGCATTCTCTGCATGAGAATCTGTATTGCAAATTGATAAAAGAAAATTAAAATGCAAATACTTAAGAAGGTTATTTACTTAGTTCTGCAAATAACACATGGGATTGGACACCTAGGATTAGAAATATTCAACTATTTTTAAGATATAGATCTTAAACGTTGTTCTTTGAGCACCACTTGAGCTTTGGAGTATGATCAAATGGGTTTAGAATAGTTAATCAGTTTGTGGAGTGTTGTTTTTTTTTATCGAGAGTCACAGTTTAAAAAGTGAAACTAGGAAAGATGATTCCACAAGTCCTTCTTTTCTTAATGTCACAGAATGCAAAAGAGCAACTATAGTATTGAGGATGGGAAACTAAAGATAAGCGTAGGAGGAAATGACATTTTCTGCATGAAAAATAAAAGCACCATTTTGGTTTACATTTTGCATAATTTTGTGTTTCATTTATGGTTTTGTTTTTTTGGTTTTTTTTTTTTTTTTCTCTGGGAGGGAACAAAGTTTTCTGGCAGGGAAAAGAATGATCTTGTGATAATGACTGTTGTTCATTCGGATGAGAAATGTCGCCACATTTCTGGAGGCACGTATTTTTAATTTAAGACTTGTCTAATTTTTTATGTATTATTTAGCTCCAAAGTACAGTGTTGTTACGAGACTCTTTAAAGCTGGTTCCTGCTCTAACCTTTCAATAAAGAAGGTACATAAGCACGTGCACAATCAGATTTATTCATGTGATTACAGAAAAATCTGCAAAGGAGAAATAGAACTGGATTTTTTTCCTCATGGTGCATAATGTAAACATCAAATACATCTAGACTTTTTAAAAAATGTCCTGATATGATGCCCAAATGACTCTTTAGCTGCTGATATGATGCCCAAATGACTCTTTAGCTGCTGATATGACTTTGGAAAGCAAACCAATCTGAGGAACCCAACTTACACCATCTTCTAGAATCACTTTTAGCAGTCCTGAGTAGAATGGAATTTCATTAGCTTCAGGGAAAGTTTGCTGACATCCTGTGTTGTAGGAGCAGAGTCTCCTTTGCTGAGAGAGACAAATAAAAAGTTTATTTTTGGCCTTAGGCCAGTCCTGCTTATTACCTGTGAAACTCAGTATCAGTAGGAGGTTTGAAGAAAACCTTTCTTTGCCCAGCCTGCTGGTTCCTATGCTAGCATTGTTCTTCTTGGTGCTGTGAAGCAGATTTGGCAGTAGGGGAGAGGATTCAGCAACCTCTAGTTGTGGTTTTATGTTATGCCAGCTGGATCCTTGCTTACAGCAGGCATTAAGAGATGCTATCACAATGTGTCTTGATTATCTTCAGGACTAGTTGAAAATTAAGATTTAAAAGGTTAAAGGAAGCTGGAATTATTCAGGACTTTGTAGATTTGCATGTACCAGCCTTTAAAGGGTTTGCAATGGGAAGCGAAGTGATGAAAGGAAAGGGCAAGACAGGAAAGCAGATTTTAGGAAGACTGAAGCAAAGATATTGCAGCAATCTGAAGTGGAATGAAACACCAACGAAAACCAAAACCTCAGACTGTGACACTAAACCTAGATTTGTTTTAACTTCCAGCAAGAAACAATATGTGATTACCTGGAAATTTACTCTTCTTGCTTATTATTATGTGTCTTCACACCTTCTGATGTCTACAACGCCCCCAATGGGCACATCACAATGCTGCAAGTAAGTGTCTAGCCTGTTAGATACAAGGTCTTGAAATTTTGTAAGACAGCCTGTTCTCATTACATTTTCAGCCATAATTAGAGAGAAGGGAAATTAGAGGCATTCTCTGCCTCCAACGAAGACATTGGTATTTTAGTTACACAATACCTTCAAAATATGCCATATCAAAATTAAAATGTTAAGCAGTTTTTGTTTAAAACACAGTCATTCCAAATGAAAAATCTGGATGTTTCCTTTTGAAGATGATGACTTAAAATGTATCGTAATTTTTCCAAACACATTTTTTTTTTCTTTCTGCACAAAATAAACTCGTGCAAGTGAATAAAATTCATAAGACCTTTAGGTCATACTAACTGCAGTTCTCCCGGCTCCACTGCAATGTAAGATATTCAAGAGTATTTACAGCAGGAAAGTTAAAATATCAGAAAGCATGTTCCAAGGGATAATTTGATCTTTGGAGCTGACTTCTATACTCTGATTCACCAGCTCTGATTTAAGTAATTGTATATGATTGGAAAAATTGTAATGATGCCAGATTCATGGGAGATACAAGCAAAGTTGCTGCATAAAAGAATGACATTATTCAACATGGCAGAAGCTGCAAAGCTACAGTTTGAATAATTTTTCTGTTAAATACTACAAGCCTGTCCTGATTAAGGCTTCCTACAATGTAGTAAAATTGAAAATATCATGCTAGAAGCAATTTTTTACCTGTTTGTTATCTTGTCTATATTTTTGCAGCAGTGTTCTTCACTACAGAGTTCCTAATATAACCTTCTATTGACAACCAAATTACAACTCTCCATGTTGGACTTCATACAACATTATCACATTTTTCTGATCCTTCTTGTGTTTCATGCCATTAGGAGCACATTTAGAGGCTTATCTGGCAGCTGTCAAGGAACACTGAGCTGGTGGAACTACAGACAACTTTATTTTAGGAACTGATGAACCTGATGCTAATAACAGCAGTGACAACCCACCTCAACATTAGCTGACTTAACAATCATATTATCATATCAACATGCCATAGTCACTTAACACCAATAAAATGTGAGCCATCAAAGCAACACCAGAATTTCCTCGCTCAACAAAGTCCTTCCAACGCTTACAGCACTGAAAGGAGGTGACTTTCCTCAAATTCTTGATAAGGTGAAATGACTGAGACCTCTGAAAGCAGAGTTCAGGTTAGTGCAGAATACTGGGGAGTAATCAATTGGATAATCTTCTGAACAAACTAGGATCACTTTTTCATGGTATGGATTTTTAATGAAGAGCAGACGTTGGAGAGAAGTTGGTTCAAAACATCTGACCCAACTTCTATTTCCCTTGTTCCAAGTGAGCTGAAATACATACCACTGAATGAAGCTGAAGATGGCTCAAAGTGTGATTTATAACCCACAAATACCTGTCCATGTCCGGTGGCTGATTCAAAGAGATGTATAAATTTGCAACTATCAATATCTAAAGAAACTTTTAGCTCAGACAGTGAAGAATCCAGTTATTATTCGGTAGCATTTTGGGATAAACAGTAAGGACAACAGTGTTCCTGCCTCTGGTCTTCATTTAAGAAGGCCAGATCCATAAACTTGAAATCTTAAAAGCAGAGATGACATTTTTTTTTGTTTTCCACCTCAGCATCTTAGAGGCAGGATCAGAATTATGCAGAGTAAAAATAATAATTGCACACACAAATCACATCTACTTACACACCAACAATATATGTATTTCTAAAAGGAATTAAAAAAACCCAAAGAACATGAATTGTAGCTCAAGATTCAAGGCTGAATATAGTGGAATTTTCGGTCTCTAGTTCCAGCAATCACATGCATTTGTTGAGATCTGTCAAGAAGCCAAAATGGGATAAATGAAGAGGTCCCTCATTAGGTTCCCACTGGTAGCCCATAAGGTGTTGTCTTCAGTCTGGGTATTGCAGGCGGCGCTTTGGCAGCACAGAACAGGATCTCAGGGACCTTGTCTAGCAAAGTCAGTAGAAATTCTCCATTAGAAGTCAATTACTTCTAACAGAAGTAATTATGCTGGATATGAAAACTGCCAACCCAACAGGGAGTCAGAGCAAATGCTTACCTTCCTGCAGAGTACAGGTCAGCTGGAGTAATTTGTTGCCTACCTTTGGTTTAGAACCATGTGACTTCAAGGTCAGATGGGGACATTTGTCTGAATCTGTGTCTGCTACTTGTTTGCATTTATTAGGAATATCAATCCTGCATTTTCTGGATCACTTGTGATTCCTGTGCTCAGTATATAGCTGATACAAATCATACCTTGTGTGATACTGGAAGGGAGGTTGTAAATAGAATCATAGAATAGTCCAGACCAGAAGGGACCTCCAAAGGTCATCTAGTCCAACCTCCCCGCAGTCAGCAGGGACACGCCCAACTAGACCAGGCTTCCCAGGGCCTTGTCAAGCCTCACCTTGAATATCTCCAGGGAAGGGATCTCAACCACCTCCCTGGGCAACCTGTTCCAGTGTTCCACCACCTTCATGTGTTTTTGCTGTTTTGCCCATACTCATTCTGGTGGGTGTTTTCTACTCTTTACGGAGCCTGTTGAAAAGTCAGTCTAAGAAAGTGTTCACCTTTTTGAGCTTGTTCACAGAGGGAATACAATCTCTTCTTCCTTGGATGAGCTCAACTTGGCCCAAAACATAAGGACTCATTGGACTGGGAACATAAAACATTGTCTGGATCATGCTTAAAGTGCTATCTTTGCTGAACTGTTTTTACTCTCTTCTCCACACCTGCAAATTGTAGACACTAAACAAACTACGAAATAGAGCCTGGGATGGCCTCTGAGGAAACACTTTGCCACCTAACCTGAGGAGAAATCTTTTGTACAAAGGCAGCTTTTCACCTTGCTACCTTTTCCACTAGTAATGTCCAACCAGTAGTATTTAAACTATTTTTACTGTTGAGATTGACTTGTTTTTTACGAGGCTGAGGGACTGAGTTTGGAAACACCCAGCGATGGAGAATTAATATTTACTGTCAAAGATGATGCGGTACATTAATGAGGCAGGTCCCAGGAATAGAATCTGCATAGGCATTTTCCTTTTTCTGAAAGTTTTCCTTCTCTACTGTTAGTCCTGCTAAGTGCCTGCAGCGTGTCTCAGTGCAGGAGTCCACAAATGCACAGGTTATACCACTACTCTCAGCAGAATTATTTTTATTCAGAACAATTTATTTGCCGTGGTGAACTCTCCAAGTCACTTAGAAGGAAATCTAGTCATAACTGAAAGGGTATATGACATTAAAACTTAAATCAATGAGTACCATAAAGAAAAGAAAAAAAAAACCTAGCTATGTTTGTGCCATTTAGATCTATTCATATCTAACTGTAGTTTTACAGATTTTTATTTATGTCACCAAGCCAGTAGTAATTAAGACATGTGCAGACATCTATAACAGAAACAATTTTTGTTTGCTAATTGTTTGTGCTGTATGCACATGAGCTTTAGTTATGTTTTGAACAACATGTGAGTTAAAACTGCAAATACCTACAGATCTGAGCCTGCCTTGAGCAGCATTTTTGGTTCTGATTCTTGACCTACTTTAGAGGGTTTGGTGTTTTTTTGCTGAAGGTAGCACCCAGCTTTTCAAAACAAGAAATGCTGAGCTAGAGAAAGATTTCTCTACAATAACTTAGTTTGAGAGCAGTCAGTAACTGTAGACTATGTAAGTTCTGGGAATGAAGCTCAAGCTGAGGACCAACAGTTTCATTTCTCTAGGCAAATACACGGTGTCTTGAACTGGATTGTGCAGGGAAAAATTCAGGCAGAGGAGGAAGGAATGAAAGGATGAGAGCAAGAGAGTGGTAGATCACCCAGTTTTACTGGACTTTGCCATATGGATGTCCTGCTTCATGTGGTGCCAACACAACCACAGGACTCCTTTCCCATAACAGCCAGAGGGTGGATGATGAGAGCACAAGAGGAGAAAGCATGAAATCCAAATCTGTGTCCCAAGACACAATCAACTTGCTTTGCAATCTTAACCAATACTGGGTGCTTTTATTATCCCCCCCAAGATGTGTCTGTCTCTCCCATTCTTTTAGTGAAATAATGATGTCTAAGTTTGTGGATATTGCACGTAACACAAGAGAAACTTGTTCTTTGAGTGCACCACAATAGAAAAAGCATGTTTTTGGCATGTGATGCAGATGTTGCTGTTGTTGTGTGGTCAGAGAAATCACACCATGTGACGTCATGTAAAACAAGCCCCCATCAATGACTTTCATTGAACTTTCTTCCATCCCCTGTCATCTTAGTGCGTGCGGTATTCAGAAGTCGGAATCAGTAGAAACGAGGAAAATATATGCCCTTTAGGCCCACTCACTGCTAACTTCAATAGCTACCCAGCATCTGAATGCTACACCTTCGGGATTTCAGACAGCTTCTGCAGCAGTAATGTAAAATAGAATGTATTGTAGTTAATATATACTTTTCTAGAGATCAGGGCTGTGCATACAAAACATATATATGACTATGTGTTATTTAATTTAATATTTATCAGATTATACAGGGAAAAGAGACAATCTCCAGCAAAAGCGGAATGCCTGCAGTTCTATAAAGGGGAAAAAATCTAGCAGATTTCCAAATAAAAATTCAAATAGGCTTTAACTTTTACAGCTTTGAGTACCAATAGGTAGATTAAAAGTTAGCTTGAAAAAATGCCTGAGGGAGCAAACAGTTGCTTAATGAGGATACATGGAATGAAATTAAAATGCAGCCTTAATAAAGATAAATTCAAAATGTAATGTTAGCAAAGTCATATTATTTAAATCACATTCCCATCTATAAAGTGACTACATTTGGTCTATCTGGAAAAACAGAATGAAGAAAACATACACAAACCCTCTAATGATCTCCCAAATCTCAAAGGTTGACTTCAAAATTATGGAATCGGATTTAGCCCACAGAGAATACGAACAGTTACATATCGTGCAGAAAAACTCATTTCAACTTAGTAAATCTTCAAAGCTGTCTTCCCAAAAGGGCTGGATGTGCATGTTTTGGCTAGTGAGAAACAGATTAGTTTTGCTAAATATTAATAAGCTTTTCCTATATGCTTTAATACTCGTTACATTCTCGTGCTGTTTTCCTTAGCGGTTCGAGTGTCTTATTGATCTGACATAGGTATTTGACTGTACAGTCACAGTGATGCTGAACACACAGATGTTAAAAATAAGACCTGCCAGACTCGGAGCTAAGTTGACAGACATATGCTTCAGCAGCAGCACGTACTCTGTCGGACATAGCTCTCACTC
>VZTM01000594.1:564712-585551 GCA_013400555.1 Jacana jacana | reverse complement strand
GTAACAGTTTAAATACTTTTGATGCTTAACATCTTTTTAGAAAAGTAGAGAAAAGTGGGATCATGTGGACAAAGGTGGGTACTAGTAAAAACATTACAGACTAATCTCAGGGAGATTTGGACTCCATTTTAATAATTACTTCTTGCAAAGGTAATTCTCTCACTGAATGAGTGCGAGAAGAAAGAAACAGATTAGAATTCTCTAACCCCTTTAGCTGCATGACTGGTGTTCACATATGGACCAGCTCATCTTTCTTCAAAAAGGTCCAAGAATTGGAATGCAGAACAGAACACCAGCAGTGCAATCCAAAGACTGCATAATGGAGAATAAATTAGTTTTGTCTTTTGAAGATTCTGTATTGAAAAAACAGAATATATTCTACCCATTTAATGAACAAGTGAGTGAAAACACCAATAGTGCCCTACAGCACTTTTGGCTACAGCTATTACAGGCTGTCCTTCAAAAAGTAATTTTATTTTCACTAGTACCTATATTTTTCTCCCTTTCAAAACAGAATAACCCATGTCAATCACTTTGTTTAATAAATCCAGAAAAAATTTACCATGTAAGATGACAAGCAGGGAATTCATAGTGTAGCTGCTGAAAATCACCAGATAGTCAGAAATACCAACTTTTAGGGTGATCTTTATATATATATATGTGTACACACACTCATATAAAATATGAGTTTTATATATATATATGTAGATATAGAAATTACTTATTTCGACTAGTTTTGTTTACCTGGAAAGTCGCCTTTTGTCATTTTCTCGTACAGCTTTGCTTTCTCTTCTAGTTTCTTCCTAAAAGAGGAAAAAAAAACCCAAACCAATGTTCCAATCCCACCAATTCCAAACACAACTCAAAATGACTGGTTAAATCTTGGGTAAAAAGGAACAGGAAAGTACCAGAAGTGCTTGAAATGTTATACCTTGATTTTGTTCTGAACCTTAACTGACATTTCTGAATACACATATATTTATATAAGGTTGCAAATTTTACACTGAAAATAATTTTAGTGAAGCTACAGAATTAATCTTAAATGTAATCCGTTGAGTGGGCAGGACCACAATGTAACAAGCATTCCACCTCCAACTACTATAGTCTGTCAGATAAATACTGGAAGAGGTCAGACCATTACTTGCAGGTGTGAGACACTGAAATACTGTTTTACAGAAGGGAAAAAAAAACAAGAAAGAAAAAAAGAAAGATAACATGGAGTTACATTTAATCTTAGAAACTGAAGATAAACCTTAGCTAATTTCTGGAATGGTAGACAATTTTGAAGGTCAAAGAACTGCGTACAAAAAACAGCAAATGCCTTATAAATTGCATTTTTAACATTTACACTATTGTAGAACTAACCCATTTAGAAGATGAGGTAAATCTTGCAAAAAAGAGAGTCTGTCAAGTTAAGGAAGCACTTTACTATAGAATTCTAATGTATTGATGGCCTGGCTTCTACTTCTAAAGATGACTTTCAAAAAACAGTCACCTGACAGAGAGCTATGATAACGTGAGGGCAGATATCCCCCCAGCATGAGACTGCTGGGATGCGCTTTGTACATTACTGGTGACGAGCACGGAACTGATGCTTGTCTGACTTGTTGGACTAATGAGAACTGCTGGTCCAAAACCCGCACAACTTGCTTCATGTGCTTTTCCAAACACTGAAGAACAAATTCTACAAAGCATTCCTTTCTTACAGAGCCTTAGAGTTACCTTGATTTATCTAATATATTCTCCTCTTCTATTTTCTGCTCAACATCTTTCTCGGCTCGATTTGCAACTCCTGTGTTTTGCTTGTTCCAGATGCTTGGTTTCTGTGCAATGCAATTTTGTAACAACAAATAAATAAAAATATTTAAACAGTAATGCTTAAAAAATATTTCAACTCTATAATGCAAAGCTTGCAAATCAATCATGAAAGACTTTGTAAAGAACATCTTGAACGTGTTTCACCTGAGACTGCTGTGCTGTAGGATGCAGCCCAGAATTACAGGCTGCAGCATGATATAATGGTCAAGGACACGCTGAAAAGACCCCTCTCCGCAGAAGCACTAAGAAATCAGACAAAAACTATTCTGGCAAAGATGTTAAGGTTAAAAAAAATTAATAAAACAATCTTGCTGATTACTAAAGTAGTGACAAAGCTATGAATTGTTTCTATTCTCTGTTACCTTCATTTTAGATATAAAATAGTCAGTTTGCCTGTTTACAGCCTAATGCTGTAAATGCTGCATGTTCTTCAAATAAGACATCAGTTCTATATTCTACTCCTAGAAAGCTACAGAATGAATAGAAAACCAGGTGCAGTAACCCGAAAGAGAGAAATGTGGATCCGTTATTACACACTGCAATAGGGAGGAAGAGGTAGCAGAGCTTTTACCAGGAGTGCCTCATCCTCCCTCTGAAAGAGAAATGAACAAAACCTTGGAGAAAAAAAACCCTCCTTTTCCTACAGTTACAAAAGCTGAGACTTCCTGAGGAGCAAAGATCAAGCGGTGATTTAGACAGGCATAAGCACGAGGTAAGGTTTCTGCTGTGCACAAGAATCTCACCTGGAAATGAAATCTAAAGAACATCCTCATCATGTTGATTTTACAGTTGAATAGTACCATCGCTCTGAGTATTTGTTGATTTAGATCTGAATATGCGCTTCCTTATTTTAAGGAGAAGGAATGACAAAACCAACAATTACCTTATTAGAAGTTTTGGGCTTTGCAAAGATGCCAGCATCTTTCAGTAGCTTTTCCTTCTTGAATTCCTCTTGCTTTCGGAAGAGTTCTGCTTTCAGATCTACCAACTACCTCAACAGCAAAATAAACAAATGAACAACCAAGACACATCACATGCAAATACCTCAGCGACTGTAACAGAGTAATAACTGTATTTTTAGTAAAAATATGTGCATATATGTGCATTTGACTGCATTTTTATGTGGAACGTCAAAGCACTGATCCCATCACAAAGATCACTTTCGTTTACAAAAGCAATAGATGAAAATGCAGAGAATACAAGTTATCATTAGGGATTTAAAAAAAAAAAAGCCAAAGCTATCCTGGATCCTTTGGTAGAAAATGGGAATAAGGACTGATGAAATAACACTACTGAATTTGAAAAGGAAACTGCAGACAGGATTTGGTTAATTATCTAATGGTTAGAGGAGAATTGACAGAAGTTTCCTTTCATAAAGTATGTATACTTTTCTACTAATTTATAAACCATTTACATAGTTTTAATTTTCTTTCTTTTACAAATTTCTTTATAATAAATCCATAAGCAGCATCGCCACCTACGACCAATGCCCAGCTCATCTTTCATTAGGAAACATCACCGGTGGGGGGACTGTCTTGAAATCCCATTAAAAACCCCCAAGGCTGGAAGAGGATATGGGGCCACTTTCCCTGCAAGTCCTACAGAAGCCAATGTCACACATGGCCAGTGATCAGGAAAGGGGACGACTTTACTATTACCATTTGCTGCACACACTGCAGCCTTTCCTTTTCAGGTCCCTGTAACAACAATGCATAATTTTGTAAATTAACCCTTTTCCTCCCCCCGGAATGCTTAGAAGTGATCGTCCAAAGAAATTCAACGCTGATTGTTTCGTGTACAACAACTCCCGCTTTACATTAACTGTTTATTCGGGAAAGTGCCGTGTTCGGCAGCAGTCCCGTGTTCGCAGGCTGCTGGAGAGCAGGGAGATCAGCACCTCTCCGGCCCTGGGGGTGGAGTTCAGTTGCCAGGACACAGACCTCCTGGTGCTTCGGAAAAAAAACAATCAGGAAATCAACTCCCGTTTCCCTCTCCTGCCCTCATTTTATCACTGCATATGGGACAGGGCAAGTCCAGGGCTGGCACACTCGGACTGCGAGCGCAGTGCCTACGCTTGGCCAGGGAGGTGAAGGGGATATCCCCACTCCGCCCCCAACACCTCACGAAACGAAGACGCGTTATTTAAATCAGCATTTGCTTTAACGAGTGCGCATTTCAGCGGGCAGGGGTTAAGGCGAGAGGCAGAAGGCAGGACCCTACTGTGATGTTTTCCCCCCTGGAAGCGGCTCGGCCCCAGCCCGCACGGCCTGCGCCGGCCGGCTCGCCCGTGGCTAAGTGGGCCCACCTAGCCGCCCTCACACCCTTATAAGCAGAACAGCAGGGGTGGTTTTTGCTTCTTCCCGCCGTGGCCAGGCTCGCTCACTCACCGAGGAGGCGGCCACATCCAGTGGCTTCTTCCGTCTGTCCATAGCGGCCTCCTCTCAACCGGTAGCGGCCCAGGCCGCCCGTCGTCTTCCTCGCTTTGCGGCCTTACCGTAAAGCGCAGCGGATTCGAGTCGCTATTGCGACAACGCAGGCAGGCAGTTCCTCGCCGCCACGTTGGGTGGGTCCGGTGAGGGAGGACGCCTAGGGGCGGGGCACGGTGGCTTCGCTGGCCTGTCACTGTCCGTGACAGCAAGGGTTCCGGGCAGGAAGAGGCCAAATTCTTCAGGTCCCCTATTGGAAATGGCCACATACGGCCTGGGGGCTGGAGGTGCTGCTGCTAGTGAGGGTGGGGTGGGCTCTTCTGGGGCTGCCCTGCTGGGAGGTGGCCACTGTGGCCAGAGATGAAATAGGGCTTGGCCAGCCCTGAGCTGGAGTTGCAGATGAATGAAGTGGTTGAAATTTGGTAATAACAGGAAAAAAAAGACACACAAAAAAAAATTAGAAATTTTAAATCTGTGTCCTGACCTTGTTGATAGACGAGTGCCGGGGAGAGGAGATCCGAAACCCTGCCGGGAGCAGGAGACAGCCGTGTCCTTCAGCAGTAGGCTGAGTTTGGCCCTCTGACCGTTTCCCCCTGGGCTGCCTGGTTGAAGCCATGCACTCGAGATGACTGTGCCTGTCCTGATGTGCTGTGGCTGTCCTGGGGATGTTGGCCCTCTGCCCGCTCAGAGGTGCGGGAGGTGGGAGTTGATCAGCCACAGCTTTGCAGGACTGGCAAGCGTTGTCCATAGTACCCAAATATAAACACACCCACATGCACTGGAGCCAGCTCTGTGGTCTCATGTTGCATTAGGAGTATAGTTTTGATGTTTACCTGCCAGAGCTACAGCAAGGACTTCAAGGACTTCAATATCTGATATTGAAGTGTCGGATATAACAGATTCAGAATAGCCATTGATAAATGCACTAGCTGCAATAGCATGTATATATGGTGATAGTGCTAGCAAAATAAATGCCATCCTGGATATTCTTCACCAAGAGGTGAAGGCACAGTGCGTACCAAGAAGGCGTCCCTGTCTTGGTGGAGGAAAAGGAGCACAACCCATCGCCTTCCTCTTTTAGGTCTCTCCTCTCTCTCCAAGAGATGCTTTTCTCAATATCCTTTATATCCTACCCTCACCTGCTGCCCCACACTTAACATGATTTGGGTGGAGAGTCAGGTATTATATATGTTTAGCATGTCCATCTTTAAACTCATATTCAGGGGTGTAAACTTTAATATTCATCTCACAGATAATCAAGCAAACGGTCTCACTCTGGACACCACGACCTTCAAGATTCTGTGCTGAAACCATCTGATTATTCCTGCAATCTTTAGCCAAAGCAGGACCATTCTGTCACAGCAAGACTCCCTCCTTCAGCTGCTTCTCCCTTTGACTTTGTGTGGATCACCATCCACGAGGTTTGCATAAAAAATAAGTGGACACCAGCATTTTTAACTTCTTATGTACCGTTCCCGCACCTCAGAGAAGAGCACGAGCGGATCTTGGGGAGTGTTTTAACTTATACAGGGTAGTTCACTTCATCCTTTATCGTAATTCAAATTCAAAGTGATTCTGAAGACCATAATTATCTGGATTTGCAACAGGAAGCTGCCTTTCACTTGTCTTTAATAAAGTGGAAAAATATAAGGTGCTGTGATGCTGTTGCTTGGCAATGTGACAGCTGATAGAAGCATCTTTTGATTTTTGAAAAGTGTTGCTTTTGTGTTTGAGCAGCTGGGTCAGGCTGGTATTCAAATAGTTTATGGACATGGAATTGCGAATCTGAGAGGGATACTGAGTTGCTGAGTAAGCTACACCTGCATTCCAATGAGCACAGTGTGCCATACCCAAAGAGCAGTCTGTGGCCGTAGTGAAGCTGACTTGCTTTTGGGTTATTAAAAGGAGAAGGGAAAAGGTGGGAGACAACAGATCGAGAAAAGCGCGGGTCATACTAAGGCCATAAGGTTTACTATTTTAATCTGCAGTGAGAGAAGAGAAATGAGCATTACTGAAAAATAGGGCAAAGGAGTGAAAACATCTGTGCTGTTCTAATTAAATCTCACTTCAACAAATCACATGTTGTTGCGTGTTCAAACCTCAGCCAGTGACAACACTGAGAGACCAGCTCAAAAGCAGCCCGGGGTTAATTCTGATTTAGTAATTCCCATCGTTTTTTGGGGAGGCAGTGGCTGTCTGAGGACGAGTTTCCCTGCTGAAGTGCATTAATTCTTCTCCACATTGCTCACGTTCTACACTACAGTGATAGGACTCACTTGCTCACCCATCAGCGTTTCTAGTGCTCTAAGTATTGAGCACTTGCAGGAGCTCAGGAGTATTTTTATCTTGAGATTCTCATAACATGAAGTGTTCCCTGAGGAGCTGATGGTCAGACTTGGTCCTATATAACTCCTTGCAACTGCGGGTGCAAAAACAGGTCCAGAAATCTTGCTCTCCTGAAAACTTGGCCTGTAAAATGTAGCGGGCACTGGTAAGCTCCATGTCTGAGGCTCTGGGATAGGAACAATACATGCCCAGTTTTAGAAATGTAACACTGAGTTGCTGTAGAGGTACTTCAATACCGCTTCCTGTTTTCTGACTGAGAAGAAAAATGATACAAATGCTGAATCTATTCAGGCTACTGCTATGGAAGCTGCTTTTTCACCCGTCTGTCATTTCTCCCCTTCAGCTGCCTGAAACAAGACCTTTGCTTGCAGGATTCCTTATTCCATGGCACTGCCTAAGCCTCTGTAAGGCTGCTTGCAGCTCTTTACTGTGTTCTGTCCCTGCTGTATTTTTCCCCTGTGACCTGCCCATATCTCTTAGCAAACTGCTTGCCACACCATCCTGATTTCAATTCCTAGCAGCACTTTTCTTCTTTATAGCAAGCAAATTGACCCTGTCTTGTAATGTTAGGAGCATGTTCTCTTTACCACATTTACAAACCTGGGTTGTTGGGGTTTTTTTAATAATTTTATCTGCTTTCTTCTTCCTGCACTGTCTTATTTTCTATTTATCTGTTTGAACCATGCTGGAACAGCACTCTTTCTGTTTTGGCTATTGCATGAAATGGCTCAGTATCATCTCAGCAGCTGTCTATGCAACGGGTGTTGCTTGCATAGTCTTAGGGGATATGTGAAGATGGGATGGGGCCCTGGATGTGTCAGCACCTCTCTTTAAACATTCCTTTCTGCTTGAGGGTGACCAGGGTTGAAAGGAAAAGTGGTGCTACTAAGAGTTTACATGACAGGATGTGGAAAAAGGAGTCAATCTTAGAAACTGCAAGCTAGCTTATGTTATTGCTGTGCGTGAGGATCGCAGAGCTGGCACTTCTGTGCTTGTAAAAACCAGTAGTTTATTTTGCGAGTAGCAAAGATCTCGCTACACATCCCTGAATGGGGAATGAGTCAATCAGCGTCACTGACGCTCAATACAACTGGACTGGTGCTATGAGATAACCTTTAGCTCAGGTTGTCTCTCAGTTACTAACATCAGCAGGACCAGCGGGCAGTGACAAAAGAAGACCTGGTTGGAGGGGAGCACCACGCTTGCTGGAGCAGCAGGGTTGCTGTGGGTGCTGTCGTGTTCCTCTTGGTGTGGGATTCGGTGCTCGATGTGCATCCAGACAGATGGCTTTTGGAGCACTTTGTAAACATCGCTTCAGTAGTTTGTATTTACGGCTTAAGAATTGACAAGCTTTCACATACACGGTTCCCTCAAAAAGGCTCTAATCTGTTCTGGGCATTGTTTTTTTAAATCCAGCCCACAGGCATTCATAAAATGCCAGTGAGGGAGAGGGAGCTGAAACAAGAATATTTCCAAGTTATGAAGGAAAATCAGCTTAACTTACAGAAATGAGGTGAAGAAGTGGGGGGGGAACTGTCTTTGTGTGTATAGTACAGACTCAGTGTGGCTGTGCCAGGCTTATTTCTTATCAGGAATCGGTGAAAGCTGTATAAACTACCATGACTGATCTCAGACTGCTGATAGCCCTCAATTCCTGGGGGGAGTAATCGATTCAGCACGTCTCATTAGTATGCTGCTCATTTTAGCATGAGGCCTAATTGTGTTTACTTCCACAAAGCTGCATCAACACAAAAAGCTTGTTTGTTATTTTTGAGGAAGATGGGGGATTGCAGTGGGTTGTTCTAAGGGGATTTTGAATGAAACAGTGGTGTTTTAGCATCTTGTAAGTTTGGTGAGAGATGCTGCTCAAAATCAAAATTAATGAGTTGCAAAGCTTTGGTGTGGACTTCTCCTACACCCTGCTACCCAAACTAGACTTACAGGAGCCCCAAACCAAATTATATTGAGTTTTGGGGGATTTGCTGTTCTGAGACTGATTCTCTTATCACAGACACTAAGGTTTCATCCTACCCTAAGGCTTTGATGTTCTATCTTACTTTCTACGTCTTGGCTTTAAGATGAAATAAAAGTGTGGGCAAATAACAGCTGGACATTTTGTGAGATAAGCCTTATTGCTAGAGCACCGCATCCTCACACACTTTTTTAGCCACTCAACATAAAGCAACTTATCCATGTTTCTCTGAGGGATTGGAGAAATTCTTTCCAGCTTTCTTTTTTCTTTTTCTTTTTTAATCCAGGTTCTTCATCTCAGAAGTTATCATATGAGGGAATTTGTGCTATGTAAACAAATACTTTCTCACAACAGGGCAAGATGGGTTTTTGCCTTTCTTAGTTTGCATATTCTTGGTTGGCTAGAATATTAGTGTGCTGAATTTGTTAAAGATATGCTGTGTATGTGGGCATAAACAAAATAATTTACTAAATCTTGTAACATGAGAGATCCAGAAGTGTTTATAACAAAGATTACATCTCTTCCCAAGATAAAGCATCTCATTCCAGCGTATCTTTTTTTACTTCCTTCTGTATATTTTCCTAGAGGCACCTGAAACACACCCTAGGTTTTTGGATTTTAGCATTGCATTTTACAGAAGCATTGAATTGCTGCAGCAAAACAAAACCCCGAAACCTCTTCCTGGACACTATGGATATTTTTTTTTGCAGGAAGACTAAAAGTTAAAGTCATTTTGGCATGTAATTAGCAGGTGTGCAAATTTGCAGAAAAAAAAGTATTTCTTTGATAAATGCTTGAGTTATTTTGCATGATGTTAGGCAGAAAGTAAAAACCAGAAGTGGTGCATAATAATAGTGTTTGTAACCTCTTTCTGGCACACATGTGGCTCTCCTTTATTTTTATTTTTTTTTATTTTTTTTTCTTTTTCTTTTTCTTTTTCTTTTTCCCTCTTGGGTCACAAGCAGCAATGCCAGGCTGCTTTTGTGCTAGCTTATTTTTGCTTGCAAACTACAAAATGGGCACAGAGAGAAATCTGATGGTGACCTTAACATTGAATTGAAATGAGATCTAAAGTAGCTGTTCTGCAGGAACCTGTATTTTATGTAGAGTTTTGTAATGCACTTGAAATCATGTCAACATTGTCCTCTCTTCTCTCTTTGTGTGTGTTACGAGAGAGGGAGTGCTGTTCTGTGTTATTTGTGTAGAAAGTGTAATTCCTCTCAAATACAGCTAGACAGTAGGGATTCCCTAAGATCATCCAAAAACTTAGATCAGAAATAGGCTTAATGCCATCTTACAACAGAATCTGTAGGAAGGACGTAGATACTGCAACTGGAATTAGCTTAGAAAACTGTTATTGGTAGCCATGAGTTTTTTTAGTATGCATTTCAGCAAGCCTTGATGAAAATGGGCATAATGGCCCTTCTTCCTTTGGGGGATTGTGTGCACGTTCTTGAGTATGACAGGCATAAGAGAAAATGAAGTACCAGTTCAAAAGCTGAATAGGTTTCTCAGTATTTTCTTGTACTAGGGGATGTAAATACATACATTGTCTAAAGTGGAGATGTAAGAAGTGAGCAAGTTTCTAAGAAAACTGGCTTATCAATTACATTGGGGGGAAGCTGTGGACATTTTCATCCTCTGAACAGGATGAATCCTAAGCGATCAGACTGCATTGTGTTGTGAATGTATTGTTGTCTGTGGTTTCTGTGCGGCTGGCATAAAAGATGAAGATGCCCTTTAAGGAATTGCTCAGCTCCTTGAGATTTACCCATTCATCTGTCCACCCTTCTCTCACCATCTGTTTCTTTCGCTGTGGACATGTGAAGTTGCTCCATCCCTGCAGCAAAATGCAGCCTGGATGGTTCACAATCAGGCTTTCGCATGAAGCAGAGTTTCAAGCACGGATGGACTTGCCTCTCCGTCAAGGTGTAGCCCTATAAAGAAGCTGGGTTTGGTATTCCAGCCACACATCTGCAAACTCCTTCAAGACACTACAGACTTGTATTTCTTTGTCCCTAGGTCTGGGATGCCGGGCTGGAGGAAGAGCCTTGTTTTTTGTCTGCAGAGAGTGCAAGACAGAGGTAAGGCAAGAGGGGAGTACGACAGTGGAGGGGGAGACTAGAATGTAGAGGATGCTGATGAGAAGGGGTTGGGTTCCTTTTTCTACTCATTGAAATTGCTGAAGATGCAGGATCTATCCCAGAACTTGTGACTTTTTATATAAAGGAAAGGCATGATGTAGCTTTCTCATTAGAAAGCGTAATTTTAACTTGAAACCCATTTGTCTTCCAAAGTACTGGTCCAGATCTCCACGAGGATGTCATTAGTGAATGCACGCCTGCTTTCTTACAGCCCTGTCTTTAATCTGAACCTGGCCTGGCAAATACAGCTTTTACAGTGGTAGAGCTGTGTCTATCAAAAGGCATCTACCGGAGCATAACAGCTGGCAACTTTAAAGCTTACCTACCTACTTCATGCTCTGTTTTTCTTTTTTTAAAGAAAACACTGGGCTATTGATGTGTCAGGTAAATAGAAACGTGCTCATTGCAGCTGTAACTTTCCACAGAGGCTACTCTCTAGCTTTGAGTTTGAACCCTGTTATTTATGTTCATTTAGTGTCAGGGTGATGATGTAAAATGTACTTATATCACCTTCACTCCTTGTGAAATGCTTCGGTTTATGTCCCACTGTTTGAGCTGAATTATTTTAAACCAGCAGGCTCATGGCAGCAAATTCAGGTTTTCTGACATGGTGGCAGGAATCAGGGTTCTGTGGCACATTGCTAGACTACTTTGGAGGAGGAGGAATAATTTATATTTACTAGTCCTAGCACAATATTGTTGAATTGCTGTTGGTGCTTTTTAAACATATATTGAATGGTGTCATTAAAGCGTGAACTGAGTGGAAGTTCAATACAAAGCAGCATGTTTTCTTTTCCTTAGAACCACAAAAAAACTAGCCTGAGGTTTCTCATTTGTCTTTTCAGGCTAGAAATGTCAAAGAATATGTCCATTTTAAGAATAAATGTTTGTGTATATATGTATATATATCTTTATTCTATTTGTTATCAATGATCTTTGAATTGCACTTTGAGATGCAGACATGAAGACACTCCTTCTGCACCCTTTCTATTTATAGAAGATCTAGTTCTTGATGCTAAGCAGTAGATGGGCTGGCATAATTGAGCAAATTATATCTCCATGTGTGATTTCCTGATGCATAGGAATGATTAAATCTGCATATTTGGGCAGGACATATCTCTGACATATGATCATTTTTACCTCGATACACCTGGAGAGATTTAAATCAGCAAAATTGTGTATGGAGTTTCTCTACCATATGGGCATTGGTTACCTAGCAGTCATCTACCATATGCCTATGTAGATGGCTAAATGGCAGTTATGATCACTTTATTAAGAGAACAAAATTATTTATTCCTTGTCTGATATTCTAGTAGTGAAAAGCTGCTGTTAGATGTTTTAGAATCAGGGGACTTCTCCTCTCCCTCCTCTCTCCCTGTAGCTCAAAGCCTTGAACCATTCTAGTTTGGATTCTTATTTTCAACAATTAGATTTTCCTGAAATAAAGTGTTCTTTCACTATCCATCATCCCATCAATTGCCCCCAAACCATGAGGTGGGGGAGGTAAGTTGCCTTTCTGGACAAAGTAGTTGAGCATCGTGTATATTTGAGACGATGCTCGAGAGGCTGTCTAGCAAAATCTTGCCCAGGAAAAGAGATGGCAGCGTCTAAGCAAGAAAGGGACAGCTGTTGATGGCTCACTCCCAGCTTCCCTCTGCAGCAATGTCACCGAGGTGAGTCACTCATGGTAGTAACAGGATCTCAACGCGGTAGATGGCAGTACGAGACTGTTATTACAGCCACATAGTCCATATCTCAGCAGTAGCAGAGGTTTCCTTACATAAATGAGCGTCTCCCCCTGCAGTTCCCTGTCATCTCTCCAGCATTTGAGGAGTAAATTGGTTTCTTCTTCCCATTGCCCCAGTCTTGTACATGTGAAGTTAGGTGAGAAGTAAGACAAGTGAAAAAGCTAGAACTGCAGGAAGAGCTGACTCTGGATTTCAGGCTGCCACTTCAAATTCTGCATGGGTTTGTGGGACTCAAGGTTTGGCTTCTGCTTTGGCCAGCTCTCTGAAATAAGAGTTGGACAAGTGCTTGTATAAGCAAGCGAATAGTATGAGTGTAGGAGCTGCCACCCTTTCAAACTCACAGCTGACAATGGCTTTACTATGGATAAGAGTAATGATTAAATATGTGAGGAATTCTCCAAAAGGGCTGTTAGCTTTGCAGGTGCACCAAGGCACACACCCTAAGGAAATCCACATTTCTTTTGCTTGAGTGATCCTTGTCCTCTTGTTTAGCAGGACTCCAGTCCCCAGGGCAGGCCTCCTGATACAAAGCTTACGTAAAATAGAAGCCCAGAAGGCATCCAAGTGGTGCTATATGTATCACAAAAGAAAGCTTAGAGTGATTATAGATGTTATTTTAGAAATAATTGAGAAAAGAAATATTGAGTCTCTGTACATAAAGAGAGCTTGGAAGTGTGTGTGGCACTGCTGCCATTAGTCAAATATAGACAAGTGGAATGAGAGCAAGAATAATATTTCAAAATGAATAACTACATCAGGCAAAAGTCCAATGATTGCTTTATTAAAGCCTTGATGAATGCCAAGCAACTTCTCAGCTATACCAAGGAGCTGTACAAAATGTAAATTCCAGTGTTTTATGAAACGCTACAGGAGGGAGACTACACCAGATAGAAATGAAGGGGGCTAACATTTTTTAGCTCTTGCCCCATGGTACTTGTTTCCTTACAAGTTTGGGAGGGATCAGAACACTGAAATGGCAGTTCCTGTATTTTCCCATCCCCTTGGAGTGTACATGCAAAAATATAGAGCATTTCCATTCAGACCAACAGTCAATATCAGTGATTTGCACCTGTCTTGCCTCCTTCTCTGATCTGAAATAGACTGTAGCCATTAATGTGTTACTGACAGCTGGAGCTGGGTCACAATGAGGAGGACGAGGAAGCAAGACAATCATGGTAATGACTTTTAACATATGTTGACAGAGTTGTAGTTGCTTGCTGCACCCTGCTCATTTCTTGAACGCTTCTGTTCACCAACAGAAAAAAGAAAAGACATTGAATTTTGTCTAGTGGCAATATTGACAGTAGTCTTCATGAGGTGTAAATGCTGATGTTCCTTACTGAGAGTTGGAAGGATACTGTTTCTCTGCTTACTATCGAGTGCAGTAGTCCCCAGTGGTTTTCAGTGGATGACTGCTTGGGACGGGCTGGGCAGCTGATCGTTGGGTGCTGAGAGCAACTTGTGTTGCATCACTTCATTTTGTTGTCCTGGTTTGAGGCTCAAACCACGGCATTTGTATATTCTTTTACCACTATTATTATCATTATTATTTTCCTCTTCTGTTACTGTTCTATTAAACTGTCTTTTTCTCAACTCGTGAGTTTCCCCCCCTGCTCCTTTTCTCTCTCTTCTCCTTACCCTACAGGGGGGGTGGGGGGTAGGGAGGAGGGAGAGAGCAAGAAAAGAAGCTGTGTGGTGCTGCATGCTGGGCTGGCGTTAAACCATGACACTGGGAAAAATGACAAATCCCAGGTGAATGACTTTTTTTTATTTGCACAGCTCCTAACAAAGAAAGATGCAGTTTGAGAGTGTGGGCACAGCTTAGAGATCCTTCCTCATGTAGAAAAGTTTATCAATATGGAAATAGAAGCAAAATGTAGGGCATTTCCTAACCAGAAACATTCCCATGTCTGATATGTGGGGTTCTTAGTGGCACAGAGTTGACTATCCTGCACCTGATAATTCTTTCACTTAAGTGATTTGTTAAACTTCCCTGAGGCACCTCTGCAATGAGAAGCAGAGACAAAACCCTGTGTAGCCAGAGGCAAATCTGCCTGGAATGAAAACCTCTATATTAGCAGTGGGATGGTTCGGGGATCCTTACTGTGGGTAAGTGGTGATACGCACTGTTCTTCCTTGAGAGGATTATGTGATTCCATGAAGGTGAACACTTGGACATGGTGCAAGGGGGTGACATTTTATTAGTGATGCTGTGTGTGTGTCCAAGGGCAAAGAAAGATGGTGTGTGTGAGGAAGAAGCAAAAAAGGGAAGGAGGGAGTCCTGAAAGCAGTTCTGAAAGGGAAAGAACATGTCTCCAGCAATAGCATCTTCAATCACAAGTTAGAAAAGTGGCTCTTGCATTGCTGTGACTGAGTAAGTTCAGGCTTGTTTTTAAATTCTCCAATCTTCCTAAATAACAGTCCAGATCACACAGCATCTTCACAGAAACCCACACAAGTGTGTCCACCGGCCATTCTGAAGAGGCTTTCACACAGGATGGGACCAAATGGCATTTTCTTTTATGTTGTACAGTTGTAAGCAAATATTAACAGTATTAAGCAACTGTATCAGCTGCTGGCGCTTCATACTCTGTGCCTAATGCTTGTATTTGGAGGGTAGACAGAGTAACATGTAACATACACGGCCACTTTGGTGTATTGAATTTCTGAAACCTGCCTTAGTAGCCTGGGAATCAATAGCAGCAGCTGCAGTGGAGCTCTGGGCTCTGCACAGCCCTAACCCCCCTTGTTAGCAGGGAAAGAGGCACAGACTTGCTTAAACACTGATGGTTTGGGATGAGCGGTGAGGAAGATGGAAAGCTCCTCTGGCTTTTTCTTCTTACGCTGTGTAGTCCTCCCAGCACCACTTTGCATGTTGCTGGGTCAGTGAGAGGTAACTATGGAGAACCTCTGTGGTGGGGTATTGGCAGTAAGGGATGAGATTATGTTTGTTTGGGAACACAAAGTGGACATCCAACCTAGTGATCTTGGCAGAAAAGC
This sequence comes from Jacana jacana, assembly GCA_013400555.1. Taxonomy (NCBI): domain Eukaryota; kingdom Metazoa; phylum Chordata; class Aves; order Charadriiformes; family Jacanidae; genus Jacana; species Jacana jacana. The sequence goes on along the minus strand of VZTM01000594.1, from coordinate 570,097 downwards.
TGTCGTGTGTTTGCCACTTGCTCTAAACAACATCTAAAAGGTAAGAACTCTCAAAGGAAGCAAAGCCAAAGCTTTGGCACTAGCATCAGCCCAGCAGTTCAGTCAGCAAAGACAGGCCTTGTGCCCAGGAGAAGAGACTCGCTGACAGTGGTGTTGGAGGAGGATAGGAGCCAAGCAGAGATACCTCATACCACTGGGATTGCTGGTTGGCAGGCAGCCTCTCCAGTTCAGTGCTCAGAGCTCATTGCACTCTTACTTTGCAGGGCTCTTGCAGAACAAAGATGACTTTGAAAGGAGGTTGGGGACTGGTTTGAGCCCCTTCGTCCTTATGCTGTAATTTTCAAGGAAGGAGGTCAGGAATCAGCTTCAGAGCTGACTCCAAGTGTGGCTTTGGTACAGAAACATGGAGCACTTCAGCTGCCTTCCAGCAGGAACAGGCCACAACTGTGACCATACCCTCATGGTGCCTGTAAATGGGGTGTATACTTGTCTCAGTGAAATCCAAAGACATTTTCTCTGCCTGTCTAAAAGTTATCTAGCCTTTCAGAGGGATGAGTTTCACCCAGAAGAGGCAGAAAGACAGATTGCTTCCAGTTTTCAAAACCTAGCTGGACATGAGCACTTCTGCAGGAGCCCATAGTTTGCATGTATGCCCTGAAGCTCCTAACAAGAAGCAGGCAACAAAATGAGTAAACTGTTTGCACTGCTTGTGTTTAAGACAAAACAGAACCATGTTGGATTAGTAAGTAAACTTGCTATTAATCATCCTCTGGTGGTGGTAGCAAAGTGAAGATAATCCATTTAAAAGCTGCCTTTAACCTTCTACCATAACAGGATTATTTTTAAATTCCACGATCTCAATGCTGTTCACTGCTGGCTGTGGGTTATGGGACACACTGCTGCACACAGGTAAGAGTGTAGTAATCATCAGTGAAACAAACTCATCCTGATGCTGTATTGTGACTGAAATTTATGCCTTGTATCCCCAGTTTCACTCCACGTGCCTGGCAGGTGAAAGTAGAGACTGGTTTTTCGTTGAAGCAGCCCTCTGGTAGTTACATGTCATGGTGGGATGCAAATAGGTTGCCCATGGTCCCCTGCCTGCCCCATCTACAGTTGTAAGGATACAGGGTGCACTGCGTTAACACTCCACAGAGTAGCCCAGCCATGGTAGATGCTGTGGTTTCAGAAAATTTATCTTTTACTTAATTAAGTCCAGGAGGAGGAGAGAGAAAGGAAAAGATTATTCTGGATACCTAAATAGATTTCCTCTATGCAGGATTACATAGGTCAAAGTAATTTCTCTCTTGATCTTAACTACTGGATGCTGCCAGGCAGTAGCAGAAGGTCAGTATGGGAGGGGAAAGCCCACAGTCCTCTGTGTTGCCCCAAAGGGTTTTCTGGTGCCTCTAGATCACTGCTGAAACAGTGTGGCCTTGGGGACCACTCCCACTGTAGTGGTACTTCTTCACTCAAACTGCTTGGAATGGTGAGAGGATGGACCTAAGGGTCTCCCAAATGCCAGATCCTCACTGACTCAGAAGTGGCAAAAAGAGAACTCTTAAATCACTTGGTTTGGAGCTGAAAGTGAAGTTTGTCTCATTTCACTAACTTTCCCGGTTTCAGGGAGTCAGCTTAGTCTCATTGTGGGCTGAAGTGAGGATTCAAGGTGAGGGAGCACACGACAGGAAATTTTGCTAGAGCTGTCTGGAGGCATACAGATCAAGAAAAGAATGGGAGCTAAAAATCCTCAACCTCCCTTAACCTTTGCAGAAAAATGGTATTTGTAGCTGGGAGCCTTTGTGCTTTCATCTTTTCTTCTTACAGCTGTACTGGTATTTAGAGCACAGTGGACTCAACTTCCTCCTTCCTGCTGAGAAGGAGGTTCAGAGTTTGAAGCTACCTAGGGTTATAGAGACTGTTCCCTACAACCCTGTTAAAAGCAAACGTGTAACTCAAGACCTACTGCCAGCGCCCCATCCTAGAGAGACACCCCAATACACATTCAAGGAAAACCTGCTTTTTGTTCTGAGCCACTTGGCACGTTTAGGTGCTGCACAGCAGAGACCTTACCTATTGTACAACTTCCAAGGAGCTGGGACTTCAGTCATGCTGTACTCCTTACCCAGCGGGACACGGACCACCTCGTGGCAACTGAGGCAAGTCAAACACTCAATGCAGAGGTCATGATTAAGTCACCAGTTGGTTGAAATGGGTTGCACTGTCCCAGGGCTTTTGGACAAAGAGGAACCTCTGCCTCACAAATTCGGTTTCTGCAGGATAGTGCAGCTGGGTAGGAGGACAACAACACTTTCTGAAGTTATGGCAGTATCCATGTCACTGTGGTACCTAAAATCCTGCAGCTGGGCATTTCAGTCATGCAGACTGATGAGACATTGCTCAGGGAGGTGGATATTCGCTTCTGAGTTTCCTGTGGACTTTCTGCTGCTTGAAATAACCCTACATGACTCCCCTCCAAAGATACTGTAGCATCTGTTTTACCGATTCTCTTTATGAATTCACTACCAGTATTTTTAGCTATATTTTGGGTTCTCTAACACAATTTCCCACTTGAGCACTGAAGTTAGGCTAACGTGCACTGCTTGACAAAATCTCACCACACCAGCTTTGGCTCATTCTATAGTAATGTATGTGTCAAACTCAATTGTTAAAAGCCCTGAGCTACATTTTCAGCTAGTAATGTGCTTGCTATTTTCATGTTTAATTATTTCTGTGGCACCAATGTCCTTTAAAAGTAACACCATTGTAGCCATGATGGTCTAAAGAGATTTAAGGGAGAGAATCTTTTATGAGATCAGCCAGTGTAAATGGCAAAAACAGATGAGCTTTTAGGTATAAAAAGCGTAGATTTGACCTTACTTTTAAAAGACCCTTCCTTTCATGTTTTCCACAGACTCTTATTACTTTTCCTGAGAGCAATTTTAGATCAATAATGATCGCTTTTCTGGGAATCCTTTTCTAATACTCAGAACCTGACTATCATCAAGCAATTATAAATTACAGCTGAGGAACCTAAAGCACAGAAAGGGCAGGTGATTTGCCTGTGTGGGTGGTTGAGTCAGTCATAACTCAACAGGGTTTCTCTCCGTTTGCTGGGTTTTAACTATTGAACAAGCATCATCTCCCTCTACCAGGATGTAGGCTGGCTTCAGATTAGTCCTTCTAAGCCTCTGAGTTTTGCTGTCAGCTAGAATATTTGGTGCATATCGCAAACCTCCTGTAAGATAGCGTGGCGTGTCCAGCTACAGAGTTGTGATTTGTTGCAAGTCCCAAAGTTACCAGGTATGTTTGCAATGAAATTGTGGAGGGCTGTGTTTTCCACTGAGGACTGAGCTGTGGAAATGTTTAGTTTGAAGAAGAGGCTCAGAGAACACCTCATTGCCATCTACAACTATGTAGATGTAGTGGATGTAGTGGAGAAGTGGGCATTGGCCTCTTCTCCCAGGTGAATGACAGGACAGAGGAAATGGTCTGAAGTTGCAGCAGGGGAGGCTTAGATTAGATATTAGGAAGAATGACTTTACTGAAAGAGTGGTCAGGCACTGGAGCAGCCTGTCCAGGGAGGTGGCTGCGTTGCCACCCCTGGAGGTATTTAAGAAACGTGTAGATACAGCACTTCAGGGCATGCTCTAGTGGCTGACATGTAGGTTTTTTTGAGCGTGTATGGTTGGACTCGATGATCTCGGAGGTCTTTTCCAACCATGAAGATTCTGTGAAATGTGCCATATTTAGTGTAAAGTGATGTCTTGTTTCTGTGCTGCTAGTGGGGGATCGTGGGGTCTGAGCTATACCACTGACAGTCATCAGGAAGTCTCTCTTGGAAGTGATTGCTCCAGCTGGCTAGAAGTCTTCAGGTGCCATCTCCCCAGTCACTGTCCTTTAAACTGATGGGTAACTCCCTGATTAGAAAGAAGTAAGGGAGTCAGCCTGTATGGTGCTGTTCTGCCTTGATGGGAACCTCTCATGCAGTTCTTATGACAGGCACTGTCTCTCCTCTGCAGTTGTTGCAAATGCTTAGGCTTAAATGCAGAGGGCTTTTCTCATGGGTTTGAGATTATCCCAGCCAAACTCACTGGGAAAACACACTACTGAGAGCAACTTCAAAACAGATCCTCTCCAGCCCAGCACTCACGTTGCTCTTCAACAACTTGTGAGTGGGGAATAAAAATAAAATATATTTAATTAATTCAACTGTAGGTAATTAATTCAAGTACCTTAGTTGGGATCCTCACCCCTTCAGATTCCTCCACAATAAAGCACTTTGGTAGGTTTCTGCTTTCAGCCTCTTTCTGAGGAGAACAGTTTTCTCCCTGGACACGCACAGTTGCAGGAGGTTTTTTCTAGCAGCCTCTCTCCAAAGTGCCTTTTGGTTGAGCTGCTTGAGTTTTCACCAGACAGTGGAGAGGTTTCCAGACTCCTGCTGCCCAGCTTGGCGTATGCCATGTCACACTTGGCTGCCCTGTAAACCTGGCTGCCAGTGCCCGAAATGGCAAATGCTGCTCAGACATGAGCTGTGGGCAGAGCGTGGAGGGTGAGGCTTCTGTCCCTTAGCAACTGCTTTTCATTCACGTGGGGACAGAAAAGTTGGTCTGAAAATTAAGCTGAAGTCCCTGGGGATGTATCTAGACGGATGCATCCCTTTGGCACCACAGCTGCCCTGTCCAGTCCAGGTGGTGTCAGACTTCTTGCCTTCTGAAATGGGAATTGGCTCATGTTATCCCAGGGACAGCTTGGTCCGTAATATTTATAGACTAGAGCAGACGTTGCACATAATTTTATTACTCTCACAAAGGGAGGCAGAGATGTGGAGTGAGACCTACCAGCCAGGTAATAAAAGTCCTAATGAAGAACAAAAAAAAGCTGCTCGTCATTGCAGAGATATGTTGCCCCCAGGAAATTAAAAACACGAATACCCTGGCATATGCAATAAACATCTCCTTTGTGTCCACGGAGAAGCATTGAAACCTCTGGAATATTAAGAAATGACAAAGATGCTTTTCGGTTCTCCAGCTGCTTACAAGTGGCCGTGAAAAAGATGGAATAGATCTGCCCGACTGTTGTGCAAGTTTATTTACCGAGAGCCCAACTTCCGAATAAATGTGCGCCTCAATGAGCACACCTGCCTCGGGACTGTGAGGCANCTCGGCAGCGCCGCTCCCGCCGGCCCCCCCGGGCCCCTAGAGCACTGCCGCTGCCCCGGGGGGCGGCAGCGCTGCCCCTGCCGCGATGCCGGGCTGGAGGAAGAGCCTCGCCCTGTGCCTGCAGCGGATGCAAGAGGACGGTGAGCATGGCCGGGGTGCAAAGGAGGGGCTGGAGATGCTCGGATGTACCCTCCACCTCGCCTTTTCCTTTTGTTTGAGGGGG
>VZTM01000594.1:521943-547452 GCA_013400555.1 Jacana jacana | reverse complement strand
CTCAATACATTTTAATTTAAAAACATATCTGCTGCTGCAAATCCCCATGTGGGAGCAACTTGGCATTTTTCTTTTGGGCTTGGCTGCTGTGTTTTTCCTACTGCTGTCTTTTAAAGTGGAACGAATGGTCATCAAAAAATTTACTATTTCTGTAGCTCTATCTGTGATGGTATAAATGATACATTCCCCTTCTTGCTCCACCAGTTGTCTTATCAGGAAAACACTCAATCCTAAACGTTGCTAGTTAAACTTCTGTATACTGTTCTGCTGCATGTTGATAGGAAGTGATACTTTTGAAATGAATTTTTATGTGAAGAAGTTGGTTTTCAGCATTTGTTAAATTACCAAATGGAAAGCAAAGACTGATTTTTATGTGTTTTTTTTTTTTTTTCCCTTAAGAGAATAAATAGTTACCAAAATGTCTTCCTTGAAAAAAGCCCTCAACTTGCTTCTTCCTGGGAGGATGCAGTAGCTGCTGCATGTGGCTTGTATGAAGTCAGAAGTATTGAAGAAATGCCTGCCTTACCAGTAACTGAACTCCATGGTGACAGCTTTTCTGAAGCATCTAAGTATTGCATGGTTGGAATTAGGAATTGGTGTGCAGTGGTTTTTGTTTTGTGTGTGTCTTTTTGTTGTTGCCCACCATTCCCCATGTGGCTGTTTATTTTAAGATCTTGCCAGCCTCTGTGGAAGCTGGCTGTCAGTTGATGAAAGACTGTCTCCTTGTCTGCCATGCCTGATGTATGTGTCATCTTACTGTGATCAGTGGCAGATTTACTGGCTGTACTGTAATTAGATGGAGGGCAATGGAGTTGTGCAAGCAGTGCAGTGTTCCTTGCTCTCTGCATTGCCATCCCTGTGGACAGGAGGACCAGGAGAGGAGAGGGTGCTTGGGCCACTGCCATTGGTTCATCGTGATTTTTGGCAGTGAGCACCTATTGCTCACTGTTCCTTGCAAAGCTGCTGTGAGAAATGCATGACCGGACATAGAAGGCTTGCCCTCCTCAGTGTTCAGAGCTTCCTAGCTAGGTGTTTCTGCAAATACCTCTCCAGTTTCTTCCCCAATTCACCCCTAAATCTCATTATGCAAGGTTATTCCAGCTGCTATAAGATGTTCCTCTAACCTAGCAAATCCCTTCTCTTTAATTTCTGCTTCCTGAATGTTACAGGGTCTCAAATAAGTTTTGAGAACTTGTGGTTATCTTTGGAGCTGAGGTAGAGCGGGGGAGGCAATTCTCCTGGAGGGTAGGGTGAGGGTGCAGGGCTCCTTTTTTGCCTTCTCTAGAAACCTGTGGGTACCATGAGTTTCCCCTGCTGTAAATACTTGTGGAAGTAAATAAATAAAATATATTTGTGGAATACAGATCTCTATGGTGTGAAACGAGGAGCTTCTAGCTTAGTCTTCCAGCAAAAGTGTTCTACATCTAAAAAATTGTGTTATTCAGACTGCACTCTTGCAAATTATATGCAGAACTGAGTAGGTCTGTCCCTTCTTCCCCAGATACTTGAGTCATCTGGGATGCTGCTGCTTTTTCATCTCTCAATAACTGATAGTGGGGTATACACTGTTTGGTCACATTAAAGCAATACTGTGGGCAGTGTAGGTGTTCTGCCAGCTCTATTCCAATCATGCAGTGCTGGTGTGGGCACTGCACTACCTGTGTGTGAGTACAGGCAGCTTTCAAATGGCAATCCTGAAATCCTCTCCTCTGGCAACAGTGATGGTTGTCATCACAATTTTATCCCAAGGGATATGGGAAGCATAAGCCTTTATCTGTTTTAATCCCCTAGCACACAGAAATGCCTTTGCTCCTAGATATCTCTCTGCATTTGAGCAACCACTGCCTCAAACTACAGCTGTGTCTTGGGCTGTGAGATATCCTGGATTTCCACAGCCTGCAGGAGGAAGAGTCACTGGGAACCTCACAGTGGGATTCCTGTAGGAATTGTAGTGCTTGCTTGGGAGTTGAAAATGTTTGTAAGGGGATAAGCACCAGTGCTGGAGAAGAGGAAGAGGCCCCAGGAAAGGACATGGGCAGAACTACCACTGATCCAGGGAGATGCTCCAGGCAAATGCTGCTGGTGAGCTATGATGGATATTCCGTGATATCTGGAGGAGGAATGCTAATGTGGTTTTGGAGAAGAAAAATTGCTGGTGAGAAGAGCTCTTGCAAGCGTGGTATTCTTGAGCAAAGAGGAACTCAGAAGTTTAACTTGGTGCAGGAATGTGAGGTCAGGTTGGTGCATTTGTTCTGTCAGCCCCTGACTCCCCTTACCTCTATCCTGAACAGCTACAGCAGGGAGCCTTTTGAAGTAGTCATTTTATTTTATCTCTATGCATAGGCCGTCTCAGGCAAAACACCAGAAATCCCTCCAAAAAAAAAAAAAAAAAACCAAGAAGAAAGAGAATAGTAAAGCACCTCCAAACTACTCCTGAGTGCTGCCTCTGCAGTGGATGCAGCTTCCAGAAGCACAAATCACAGCATTGCAAACAAGCAAGACAAAGAGGAGCTTGCACCTCAGTACTGAAATAAGCTGCAAAATTCAAAATAAATCCTTGCAAGCAGCTCAGCAACAGCTTGTTTAGTTCCCAGGATTGTTTTGGCAGGGAGAATGAAACAAGATTTATGCACTAAAAAAACCCCTTTCCCTGCTGTGTGTTAGTTTGGAGCAAGCTAACTGGTAGTCTGGTAGTAAGATTTGGTTGTAGAGAGAGGGGATAACAGTTTGAGGCTGTTTTGAATTGGCTTGGGAAACTGAGCTGGGCAATGTGTCTCTCCACTTGGAGCCTTAACTCAATCTTGGGACATTTGCACCTTTTGTGCCCTGGCACCACCTTGGTCTGTCCTTCAGCAGGTGTTTCAATCCTCCCTGTCAGTCTCCTTACCTAACCCACTGCAGTAGCATTTGTCATCTCTGTGGTGAGCACTAGGGATGCCATTGCTGTACATCAGCCCCCTCTGCATGGATCAAGCTTTTGCCTGTCCAGGGCCACTGACTCATGGAACTTGTCACCTGGATTGTCTCACTGCTCTGCCTGTGCATTTACACAAGGTACTTGGCAGCCCACAATGGATTTGAGAGACAGGGAAGTTTTTGATACTGATGATGCTGAAGCGTCTAATGTGACTCACTCTAGATTATTGTCAAGGTTGTTATGGACCTCTTCTGAGGAGTTTTCTCATTTTTATGGCTTCTCATCTGTTAACACCTTAAGTCATCTTTATCAGTGTCCCAATCTCTGAAGGATGCTGACCAGAAAGAAGAGGCTGGCTAGCTTTCTTAAGAGCTTCAAGGCTGGGACTTGATGAAAACAAGGTAATAGAAAAGACAAAGGCTGGGAGGAATGCAAGAAGGTACATGAGAGTTTAAATACAAGCTGCTGGCTTTATTTTGTGATGGAAAGATGGTGATGTTTGAGAAATCTTTGTTACAGCTTGATAAAGATTAATTTTATAAAAGCGATGATTTAGTTATTCTGTTTTCCAAAATAGACCTCTTTCCTGCTTCCTTGCCCAAATAAGAATTGTAAAATTCTTAAGCCAGTTTTGAGAACTACAATTATAGCTCAGGTCAGAGGCAAAGACATAGGATTGTGTGAGGATTGCTCACCCCTCCCTTCCCAGTGTGCTACCTGGCTGTGGCATTACTTCACTCTCCAGGACTGCTTTTTGCCTTGTTCTCATGTACCCATGTCATTGTTCTTGTATCTGACTGTTGAGCATCATCAAACAGCCATTCTGAGCTTGTCTACTGGACCCTAGTCCTCTGCCAGCCTTCCAATAACACTTTCCATCGTTGTTTTTTTGTGCAGGGTTTCGAGGCGTTACACACACAAATATCCTTTCAGCTCATCAAATACATGTTAGCTATAGCACAGGCAGTTTTCATTCACTGCCAGCAACACTTCTCAGGTTCCTTCTTTATTTTTCCTCAACACTTCCTTTTAGGCAGATGGTTGGAGACTCTCCCTGTTGGCAAGCTCCAAATGAAGATGCTGTAGGATGGGATTTGTTTGCCCAATTTAGCCTGTCTGCTTCCCTGTCTGTCTTCCCTCATTGCAGGAGGGAAACCAGTAGCTTGTCTCCTTTCACCCCAATTTAGATACCCACTGTAGCCATGTGAAGCACATCTGCAGGGGCTGCTTCCCCCTTTGGCTGTAAAGTGTAACTGGGGTGACTGGAGTGGAGACATCCATGCTGCAGAGTCCAGCTCCTCTGGCCAGGCATGGTTGGTAGTAAGTGACTGGTATAATAAACAGGCCCAAAAGCCTCTGTTAAGACTAGGGGTGTTTTCAATGAGGCAGGTTTTCAATGGGCCAGGAAGCCCCTTTGCTGACTTCAAGGAAGGAGGAAATGGAACTGAAGATTCAATAAAGGTGAAATTTGAGGAGTCCTTTAGTGGAGGCTATGATTAGTGATACAGATATGCCAGTCAGTCCACTAAATCCTAACCTCGTTTACCCAGTCCTCAGAGACCTCACTTTCAAAGCAGAAGGCCTGTGAAGGTGACTAAGAGCAGGAAGAAATGATTGAGGGAGAGGTTGGGTGTCCCAAGCTGGAGTGGTGTGTTGGCTGCCTGGCAGATTGCCTCTTATCTTTGTTGGTTTACCTAAAAGACCAACCACTTGATGTAAATCCCCACTCTCCTGCCTCCTGAAGATCTTAATTTAGGGTAGTCCCCTCTCCCCATCTTTCCTCCAGCATATTGCAGGCATCACTTTAATTAGAAATAAAAATTGATTAGTGTGGTCCCTGGTGGATCTTTCAGAGGTTTGGCAGCAACTGCAAATAATGTGTGTGCAGCTGCTCAGTGAGGGGATGAGATAGCTATTCCTCTTAAAAATTGATCAATGCTATTTGTGGCTATTGATCTGAGCCTCCTGGACAGAAGATGGTTCATGAGCCAGTCCTGTTCAAGGGCAGGTGTGTGGCAGCTTCTTGAGGAGACCTGGAGAACAGCCCAAGATCTGGGAGAAAGTTTATTCTTCTTTATCTTATGTTTAAACCTTTTTCTTAAGAACTTCCCTTACAGTCATGCTTAGAAGTTTTGGATGTATCCAACTTCTACTCCATAGAAGTTCCCAGCACCTAGTGGAAGCTGTAAATGGCATTCTAGCTGTATGGATCTAGCACATGTCAATGTTACCTGTTTGCTTGGGGAAAATACACATTGCCTCTCCCAGGCATAATTCAATTCTGTGGGTGCAGACAGGATGCCACTGCACTGAGGAGCTTTGCTCTAGCTCATTCTAGTATTGTATTTAGCGGGCTTGTGACAGTAAATTAATTGAGCTAGGTCTGTATTGGGACAGTGGGAAAAGTGGTCTGTCTGCTGGAACCTCCAGTGCTTGTCATCCTTTCCTATTGCTCTTCATTCATGAAAGCCCATGTGCTTTCCTGGGGTCCCCTCAGAGATACGTGTCCATCTTATCTGTGTTGAAAGGTAAGGGCAGGCAGGGTATGGTGAGGCAAGGACTTTGCCTAAGGAAGAAGCATGCTCACAAAACAGAACTGGGAGTCCCTCTGCACTGCTAGATGGGGATTAAATACTGCTGCATAGCTCATCCTGTCAGCAGGAGGTCAGAAGTGATGTCTAGTAAACAACTACCTCTGTGTCGTGTATTCCCCTTCCTTGTCACCTCTGTCCCTTCCTGAAAGCTGAGCTTGGCTTTTCCCTTGTAATATAAGCTGATTAAGAGAACACAGTATCAAGGAGGGTTTCCAAGTCCAGGTTGCTCGGTGTCTAGCTGGGTATCCCCAGGCCAGTGTTTCCTATGCTGTGCAACGCTTTTGCAAAGCCTGCTCTGGCTGTGGAGCCTACTCAAGTGATGCTGGTTTTGCAGGAGCCTTTAGCTGAATGCTTGACCCCGGCAGCGCTTGACTGAGCTGGAGCTGTGCCAGCGCCTGACCCTAAATCACTGCATACAATAACTGCATGGTCTCTGTGTTATGTTGGAAATCCATGCTCAAGCACTGGAAGGGTGGGTTTTCTTAGTTTGTAACCCGTAGCTTTAATCCAGCTTGAAATGAAGATTGAATAAATTTGTTGTCTCTGTGCCCCAGTCTGTGTGAGAAAACAGAAGGTTAGAGTTTAGAAGTTTATTGCATGGTATTAGCTGGGAGGCAGACAGGGGCCTTTCTTTATTCTATTGATAGTGTAATGAGTCTCTGTAAGGGAGGTAGATTTGTGTGGTTGTTTTTTCATATCTATCTGAAAATGGACCTATCCATCAGGAGAACCTGGTGCTGTTGTGTAACCGGCTGCTCCTGTGTGGTCAGTAGGAACTGAGCAGGTCAGGCATGTCAGTAACAGGAGGGCCATAATGTTTGCTCCTGCACCAGCTCTAGCAGAGTTTCCAGTGCCTGTTCTGTAGAGGGATGGCACCATCAGAGTCTCAGGGTGCTGTGGGGCTGGATATGTTGCCTAATTCAGTGCTGCTCCTGAATCTTATACAGTGGGGTTACAAATGGACTGGTGGGCTGTAGTGTTTGTGAGCATGTGGCCCACTGGTGGAGGTGGCCAGCTCAACATGAGTGGTGGGCAATGTGGTGGGGCAGTGCCCAGAGCCTGGGTTTCAGAATGCAAGAGTGCCAGCATCTCCACCCAGCCCTACCACTGACTTGTCCTGCCCTATGCTTAGTGCAGTGTGTTCATGCTGGGCTCTTACTGTCCTTGTCTTCCCACTCTGTGCTCCTGAAGTCATTAATGGGCAGTGGGGAACTGGGCGGAAGGGCTGCCTTTGGCCTTGCTGTTGCAATTTACTGTTGCTCTAAGCCAACATCAAAAACCTCATTAGGCTTGGAAGAAACAGGACTTGGAAGATAAGTGTCCCCAGATCATTCTCTTTCCTCTCCCCAGCAGTTAATCTTGGCTGTAAAGTGCAAGCCAAGTGTTCTGGGTTAAATTTACCAGTAATGGAGGTTTCTGGAGTGGCAGCTGCCTTGCAGGGGCAGTTGGTGCTGGTGCCTCCTATCCTCAGCATGACTGCAGCACAGGGAATAGTTTTCCATTGCTGCTTGGCACCTGCAGTAGACTGCAGCAAACTCTTCCCTCTTCCTTGACTACTTCTTGTGGACTATTAAGAGAAATGAATTATTAAGATTTTTTGGGTGTATGGATTTTTTTTTTTGGTGTGCAAATCTCAGCTCCTCACCACCTTCACATCTTGTCTAATATTATTTAATAACCTACACATATCTGCGTAGAGCAGGGCTGCTGGCTTTTGGGTGATGACTGTATTAGCTGTGCTACTGACAGCTCCTTACATTTCCTGCTAGAGGGTTGCTTAAACAATGAAATAAACCCCTTGGGAAAGAGGTAGGAAGGCCACTGGTTGATATTTAACACTTGACTGCATAAGGAGGACATGGAAGAAATCAAGTCCCTTGGGAAGGTGTCAGGCACACGGCCCATGCAGAAAAGACTGTTGGAGCTGCCTGGGTCATGGTGGGTTATGGCCTGGCTGCCCCCATCGCTCTGTCAGGCAGCTTTGCTGTGGTGGTGAGCACAGCCCCTGGGCGATGCTGTGGGAGTGAAGTATCTATTAATTGCAGCAGTCTGGTCCTCTGGTTCTGACTTCTCAGGATTTTCTGAGAGATCTGCTTTACCAGATCAGGCTTCTGGAGTGTGAAGCACAACATTCCATGGTAGGTGGTATCTGAAATGGCTAACCTTGTTATGTCACTGTGTAATCTGTTGGACAATTTATGTGGACAGTGGGTGATCATCCCTCTGTACTAGAAAATATATTACAGAATTAGGGAGTATGAAGAGGCTGGAAGAATAACAATTAATTAAATGGAAAATGCTTTCTTGGGTGTAAAGAAAGTAAAGACTGTGAGCCTACTTCAAAAAGGAGATGTATAAGAAAGGATATCAATAAAACATATACAATGATGACCAGTCAACAGAAGGCCAATGGGAGTATTAAATCTTTCTGCTCTGGCAACAGAGGAACAGCAAAAGGGGAGTCAAATGTAATAGAACTGTGATGTTTGAGGCTGGTGAAGGAAAACACATCATTAGCCACACAGTGAGGCTGGGGAGTTCACTATGCTATGAAATGACATCAAAGGCAAGACTTTTTAAAGATTCAAGGAGGGGCTGACTGTTGCAGGAAGTATGTAGTTTGTCATGTAATCAATTAGGGGAAGAGGAGGTAGACGCACACACACCCTCCCCCCCCCCAAAAAAAAAAAAACCCAAACCAAAACCCTAAACCCCTAGATTTGCCTAATTCTTGTGTTGGGGATGTGCTTAGGAGTCAGTGGCTTCGCTTCCCAAGTGATCAGCTTGTGTCCTGAAATGTGAGAAGTGAGAGATGTGCCCTGAACACCAGCCGCAATGACAGGGTAACTACAATAACTACTGAGAGTAACTGAGCTGATGTGCCCTGTGGCTGCTGAGCTGCATGGAGAAATGGCTCCTATGGAGCCAGCCACCATGAATTTCCTCATGGCAGTGAGAATGCAACACAAGGATGTGTATTTCTGTACCAGCTACTGACATGTTTTGTGTTAATGACTAAGTGGGAAGCAGAGGTGATGTGCCCTCCTGCAGGTTTGTGGGTTGGCCACTGGCACCCTGGAGGGGTGCTCTGAAGCATGGCTGTTACCTAGGATGCCTGGTGACCTCCTCTCCCATTTTTGAAGTTATGTACTTGGTCCCTTGTTCCAGTTCTTGGTGTACGTGAGCTGAGGTGTGATACCATACAGAGCTGTTACTAGCCTGTTTGGTTCAATGCATTCTGCCACTATTTTGTGGATGGAGTAGTTTGCAGTAACAAGGATGATAAGAAATGGCATTGCTTATATATGGCAACAGAGCATTTCTGTGCACAGCATCTTGTTTGGTTAGTTCCCCCTCTCCCCTCCCTCCCTCCCTTCTTTTAATGATGTCTGTAATAGGGAGGGAAGATAGATCTTTTTGCTCCAAATACAGAAGAAAGCCTGGATGGCTCCCTCCATCAGCATGAACAACATGACGGCTTTCATCCTTCAGAGCCTGGTAAATCTTCCATGAAAATCAGTGAAAAAGCTTCAGGTGTTGGACACGCAAGAGCAGGTCAAACCTGATATGGCTGAGGGGTTCACAACAATGTTTGGTCTATTCTCTAATCTGTGGCTGGGTCCATGTTTCGTAGATCCCTTGTATCGCCCGCTGACAGAAAACAACTGCTGTGCTCTTTGCTTTCCTTGTGTAGCTAGTTCTCTTTCAGCACTGTGGTAAATTCATCTCTTTTTAGAGCAGAAAAAGAGCCTAGACATCAAGAAAGTGAGGAAGCAGCTGCAAACTGAGCAATATTACTGGAACCAACTTCATTGGGGGAGGTTTGTTGTTACTGAGTATGTCTTTGCACAATCCTAGGTAAGATCAGGCGTGCAGAGAGTCAGAAATAACTTTTTCATGGTAAATTACTGTCAAAATTTCGTGGTGTTGGTTTTATTTTAATTACAAATTTAAAAGCTCATAGGAAAGTAAATATGGAAGCATGACTTTTAGTGTAAATGTGTATGTACATATGTAAGAATTTAGGTATTCATCATGCTTAAACTGAACTGAATCTAACCAGCATGCTGAGTCTAATTTCTAACGTTGCTTGCTTCCCAGCGCTGCTTCTGTGCCCTGTTACCAACAAGTTTTACAAAGCGGTAGGTTGCATCTCACGGGTAGGATGTGGAGAGCTTGAGAGGTTTGTCCAGCAAAGCTGTAACAGGACCTGGTTTCTGATGGTTCAGTAGACCATAGAGCCCTCCTGCAGGGATGACAGGCACCCCTCTTTGCAGCCCGAAGCTTTGAAGCCTGTGGGGTTTTAGCACAAGGAGGTTTTGCTGCTCCTATGATCTGGTGGCAGGTTTTGGCTGAAGCAGTTGGAGGTGGTGTAGAAACCCATTCGTTCCCAGACCCATGTTGTCAGGCTGTGGGTTTCATCGGCTTTCTTCCCTTCTACAGAGTTTGGCCTTGGAAGTAGATTTTCAATGAAATAAAAGGTGATCTTGAAACTTTATGGCAGCCACATCATTGCTTAAAGTACTACTATAATGGTCACTGTAGCACTAAAGAAATGGTGGCAGCTTTACTCTTGCTAGTCACTGGACTGTAAAGCTAACTTATAGCAATATTAAAAATGGCATTAAACTGGTCATAAATCAGTTGGTTTGCTGGGAAAACTGTTAGTGCCATCTCTGTCCTACAGAAGACGCGTGTGGTTTGTGAGGGCAAGTTTAGATGCAGCTGTAGGAAAAGAAGCCAGATGTGTAGCACAAGCAAAAAGTTGGCATTGGCTGGAGGGGATCAGTATGGAGCTGAAATAGGCTTTGGCAGAGCATCTCTGGGTTGGCGGCTGGGATGGTTTCCACCAGGAGTGGTGTAATCTATCTGGTGCTGCCTGCAGGGTGCTCCTGTAGCCACTTGATTTTCTGTCTACAAAACTGGAATTGTATTTCTTCCCTCCTATCACTCTTCTCGGTACAGAATGAGATGTTTCAGGTGCACGCTAAAGGTGTCTGCTGAGTTCATTGCATCTGCTGGAGCTGCTGCCACACAAAGGAGCGGTGCAGTGCGATCTGCTTACAACAATTGTCTGCAAAAGGCCAGTCTTGTTATTGGCCACCTGTGTGTGTCCTCTTTTGTACTGAAAATTTCAGTGCTAAAAGCTTGCAATTAGGCTAACATGTGCGTTCAGAGCTGGGAGTTAATTCGGCGTAGATTATTTAACGTTCACAAATCCACAGCCTTTAACTGTCCTAACAAACACCAGTGCTCTCCCCATTCAGGCTGCAGCTATGTGATGTATGGCTTGTGACCTCTAGCTCATGTGCCTAGGCCAGGAAATGGCTATTGCTTGCTGAGTGATGCTGGACAAACATTTCTGAGGATTAACAATAAAATAAATTATATGTGGATAAAAAGAGGGGAAAAAGGAGTGGGCTTTTCTCACAGCTCAGGTCTTTTACACAGGGCTGCTGGAACGCTAGATGCTTCCCTTTGATGCCAGAAGTTCATCTTTGAGCCTGGGTTACTCTGCTTCATTTAAAGTGGGTCTTCAAATCGGTTTTGTTAAATCGCTGCAAAATCCTGTGTGGATGCTCTTCAGTTGATTTAATCTTGGTTGATGTTGATTTAGTTTCTTGCCAACTCTTGGTAAATCCATTTGAGACAGAGTTAAATCAACTTATGAGTGTCCTTGCAATTTAATTAAATCGACTGATGTAGCTAATGTAACTGATTGTAATTAAACGCAAGCAGCTTTTATATAAAGACAAGCCCTGAGGGTGTTCAGGAAATCCCATCTCGTGTTCCCATTAGCCCCTAAAAGGAGTCTGCTCACAGTTTACCGCCTCTGATCCTTGTCCCAGAGCAGAACTCTGCAATGTTGGGCCATGCTTTGTGTTTATGATAAACCCTGTTCTTGGTGGCTCTGCCTCACTGCCCACCATTCCTTCCACAATGGCACTTGTGTGGCCATGTGCCAACAGCCCCCTGGGGAATGGTACTGGGTTACTTTCTGCCCTAGTTAAATAATAGGTGGTGGTTTGGGTTTTTTTATTGCTATAACAGGTAATCAGAGTCACCCTGTGAGAAGCAGTGATGGACAGGGACTGGGGGTATGTGTACATGGAACAATGTGTCTTATGAAGGATGCTTATAGTCATGGGAGTTTATACAGGTTCATTGACAGAGGGATTTGCTGTCAATTACTTATTTCCAGGTGTTTAAAAACATCATGCTGCTTATTAGGTCAATCATTCAGGATATTGGCTTTTGCTTAGAAGAGCATTGTTTTTTTCTCTTGCTCTTAAACTAGAGGCAGATGGCTGTGATAATGTAATCTTCCCTACAACAACTAGATTCCACAGGCTGCTTTTTGATCTCTAGCAGGGAGCCTTGCAATTTGAGGGAGCAAAGATCCTATGTTAACACGAATTTCCATGGCTCTGAGTGATAGGAGAAGAGAGGACCAGATAAGAGAGCAGCCAGAGCAGGCTGTATCACCTGGCTCTTATCCAGCATTGCATGGACTCCCTGCAGTGAGAGCAGCCAAAAGGAAAAGCCAAGGAGGATCCTTCTCCCACCCTATACTACTAACCTCCCTGAAAGCCTATGTAACAGGGGACAGGCAGGGTAGGCACAATCTGCATCCAGGCAAGCTTTTAATTTTCTTTCTCCTGCTCTCTGTTTCCAGCTCAGTTCACACATTAAGAAAACATTAATAGCCTCTGATGATAGTTTCACGCTCTGTTTGCATCCCTCATAACCAGACCCCCTCACATCTGTGGGAGCGCTCCCTCTGTGATTGGAGGTGCCATGTGTGGATGTGCCAGTAAGTGACAGCCCTGCAAACAAAGGGAGAAACCCACAGGGGTTTGGTGGGGCTGTTCATGCCCGGGTGCTCAAGGCTGTTTCTTCTCAGGGTCTTCAAAGATTAGTGTTGGGTCGTGGGGCACCGCACTGGGCTCTTGCGCTGCCTCCAGATGCTTGAATGGAGGTGACTCTCTTCCAGGGCATCGGGTCTCCATAGGTCTACCTTGTGCAAGGGGGTTTAGGCTCTTTTTTCCTCTCATCCACTTCTTCCAGCCTGGGGTAACTGTGGATTTCTCTTGTGCCCTATTATCTCTCTTTGCAGCTGTGTCACACCTGCAGGAGCACTGGGAGAGGAGCACTTGGGCTTAGTGCGTTGAACAAAGTCGTTACCTCAAGAGAGTGCCTCTGAGCAAACGAAAGGGGAAAGCAGCCAAGGAGAAAGTGTGTGCAGGGCATCTATGGCTAAGGAATATGAATGCCTCTAGCACCCACCTCACCTCCTGATTAGTAGAGGTTGAAGAGCATCAACTGGAAGGGATTTGTGGACAGAAAGGGAAGTGACCGGCTTTAAAAAACAACCAATTAAAGAAATGGTTTCTTTGCATGATTATTCATAGAGGGACATAGGGGACATGCCAGAAACAGCTTTCTAGGTTGGAGTTACTGGTGGAAATGAAGGTAGAACAGCTGATTGTGAAACCCAACTGTTTTGAAGACTGGTAAGGCCTATATCTCGGAGCAGTGTGTCAAAAGAGATAGGGCAGCCTTTGGCAGATGTATTTCAAGAAAATGTTGGAAATGGGCCAGACTGGATGGCTGAAGTGAAGCTGGCATCTTGCAGAACAGCCAAGGAAAGCTGGCAAGGCAGAGGTGAACCTCTGAACTAGCTAGTACGAGGCTGCTGAAAGCCTTTGCAAGGGAGCGAGGGATGAAGGATGATCTGGAAGGCACTGAACACGAAAGTGAACATGATGAGATTTTTCTGAATCTGTGGAAGTTGAGAGGGGAAAAAGCCTTGAAGAAAGGACAGCGCAGACATTTGTCTGCATGTTAAGCAGAGCAGATCAAACCATTTACACCTAAAAATAGAGTTTCCAAAAAGAAACTATCGCAAAACATGAGTTCAAAACACTTTATATTGTGCCTTTATTCAAAATTTTTTGGTGTGTTCTGTTCACCCGTAAAAACGTATTTAGATTTTTAATGAGTGAAAAATGTAGAAAGTGATTTTGATTATTTTTGATGTTGTTGGAAGGGAAGTACTTGAGGAGAATTTAATGCAGGAGAAGGAGGAAAAAAAGTTCACAACATTTCTCATCCCTCTTTAGTACCAGGGAGTGTTTTTGTACAGCAGGATTACAACTGTCCAAGGAAACTGCTGGCAGAGGTGCTGCAGAGCAGAGACGGTGGGGCAGAAGTGGAGTGTACACCATGTGCAGTATGTATCTGTGTGGTGTGTATGTAGCATCTAGACAAGAAGTCAGGAGTGCAGTTAAATGATGGAAGTAGCACATAAATGCTCTAAATGTCAAAAAAGGCTGTGGGGAGACTGGTGCAGGGAATGCACCGTGAGAGTTTTGGAGCATTTAGGGCAACCCCTCCTATAATGAGTTCAGCCTGGAGAAAGACTGGAGGGGGAGGGGGAAACAAATCTCCTGCAGTGAGTGCAGAGCCTGTTGAGTGATAGCGTGAAACCTTCAGGTGTTACCTTTTAACTGGTTTTAATGAAACTTCTTTTCCCTTGTTTTGAACATTTTTCTCCATGATTTTTTTTTTTTTTTTAATCAAAAAAGCCACAAAACCCTGGAAAACCAATAGGATGAATTTGCCACGAAAAACCTCAGACAAGTTTTCTTGGAATGTTGGGCCAAGGTGTTTGAATTGAAGGAAAAAAATAAACGCAAAAAACCCCTGTGGACTTGCATGAGAACGTGGTAGATTTTTTCATTTAAATTTTTTTTTTTTATTTTTTTTTTTTTTTTTAGTTTTTTAAAAAAAGCAACCACAAAACCAGCTCTCCTGTCATTGTGAATGTATCTAATTATCTGGAAAACATGGCCCCATCCTGTGGAAGAAAAGTTCAGGGAAATCAGTGGTATTTCCTATTTAGCTGTGGAGATGTGGAGCAGGAGGGAGAAAAGGATGGAAAGGAAGAACTCTAAGAAAAAACAAAAAAGGTGGAAAAATAAAGCATAAAATAACTACTGCTGGTGTGCCAGTAGATGGTATGCTATTTATTTTTCATATTCTATTGTATTTCCCAGCAGGAGTTCTCTGATGCTAGAATGGTTTTGAGGAGCGGGAAGAGATGTGAGCTCTGAATACTGATGTTAATGCAGCTAGCAACTTCAGAATTCATAAAGAAATGACAAATGAAAGAAGTGGATAAAATCAGTAGCATTGACCTGACTGCGTATGAACCCCTCACCTGCTGCCTGGTAACAAATATTCAGTGTGAACCTGAGCTTATTTGTAAATATTGTCCCTTGAAGAGTTTTTTCAGAGATTCAGTACAGTAATAGGGAACAGTTTCTGTTTCAGTGGACGTGGCTGGTAATGTTAGGCATTCTCCACTTCTGTATTTTTTTTTAATTGTGAATGAAACTGTGTAATTTGGGGAGGAGAGAGAGAGAGGCTGCTTGGTAGTCTGGAGAACCTGAGGGTGCGAGGCCCATCCTCCTGTCATTATACTGCTATAGTTATGCAGGTTGCTAATGACAGGAAGGAAGGGGAACGTCAAGTGTTAATAAATATCTTACTCGGGGATCTGCAAAACAATACAAAGGAGTTTCAAAATGGGAAGGAGATGGAAAACAAATCATGTACATGCACAAAGCAAGCATACCCAGCACAAGAAGGGAACATGCAGTCATGCAAGAGCAACTGGGTAGGTTTTGCAATGTTGTTTTTATTCTATTAAACTTAAGCTACCTTCCTCAGCCACGCAGAGCCTGTGACAAGCATCTTCATAGTTTGCTGCTTGGTAGACTATGAAATGCACTTAGTCACACTGCTCTGTCTCTGATCACAGAATCACTCTGGTCTCCCACTAATCATTTCTCTTTTTTAGCTCTACATCTTAATTCTTCATGGAACGGGAGCCAGTATATATTCCCAGCACAACTCTGACATTCCTGGATAGTAATTTCTTCCCTCTCTCTATGCTCCCAAGATTCATAAGACTGGCTTTAAAAGTAAAACAAAGGCAAGGCAGACTTGTGCAGAGTGTCTTTATGGGGAAGGTCCTGCTCCTCCCTGAATGCTGGCTGTGGGATGCTGTCATGTTTGGTGGGGACTGAGCAATGTAGAACATGAGGCACAGGCACAGTGTGACTGCTGATAGGTGGCTGTTTTGTGTGTTCTCCTCTGTTAGGGCTCACCTGGTGGGATTTCTTCCCAGAACATGCTTAGAATAAGGCTGGTAAGTACAAGAAGATTTGTTATGCTATCTTTGCCCTGGGTCCTTCCAGAGCTCTGGAAGTCCCATCTGCTCCATGCATAGAGCTTGCTCTTTCAAGCTGTCTTTTGCATTCAGGGTAGACAACTTTATTATAATATTCAGTTAGTTTTATCTTCTAGATTTCCTAGCAAAGAGACTTTTCTCCACTCAGGGAACCCATATTACCCTGATATTATACTAGGGTGTCTTGCCAAGCAGGTCTAATTAATGCAGCCCACCGATACAGCCTTAGGAAGGGCAAGGTTTATTTTGTGAAGCTCTCCAGACCCCGAGTCCTAGACTGTGCAGTTCAAGAGGGAAACTAGTTTGACTTGGACATTGCAGAGTGTCTGCAGTACATCTCTGGATAGACTGCGGTTTATTGCAGCAGTACTGCTATAGCAGTATGATTTGGCCAAATCCCCAGAGCCTCTTGCACTGTACTCACCCTAGTATCCACACCTGCACTGGGGAAGTGATGGTATAGCATAAAAACCCTGCTGGGAAAGATGTGCTCCTGTGGTCTTGCAGTCATTTGATTACATTACATTTGCAAAACCAAGAGGATTGAGAGGTTTGAACATCTTGCAGACTCTGTTGGCACTGGATCTGGACTGCAGCCTGGCACTAGGGGACTGGGTCTGTCATTAGGAGCTGGGGAGAGGTCCCTCAGCAAGGTGCATGGCAGATTCGTCTGGAGTGGCTTGCCCTGTGGCAGGATGCTGTGAAGACCCTGCTGCCTGCATTAACCAGGATCTCCTGCCTTATTGGCCCCAGGGTGGCATGTAGTGTTTGTGGTAGCCTTTCTCACCTCTCTCTTGAAATAAGAACTGCCAGCAGCTGCAGCTGTTTAACCTTCAGGCCTGAAACTCAGCCATGAAGGATGGCTTCCCTTAACTGGGCTGCTGCCAAGGGCTTGTAATTCTGCATCCCCAGGGGGTTGTGGAACTGAGATCATATCAGTAGGGAGGTAGTTGCTTTGGGGAGAGGTGACCAGGTGGGAGAGAAGACATGGTAAAGCAGTGGGCAGAGGTGCAGAGTTTGCTTTAAAGCAAAGGTGAGGGCTGCCAGGATTGTATCCCCGTCCCTGCTGTATCAGTCTGTCTTGGTGAAAGGCTCCCTCACTCAGCCTCGCACTTAGGGACCAGGTAACACTTGGGGGGAGGATTTTATTAAGATCTTAGCGTTGATAGATGCTTTATGTTGTCTGGCTTCTTGTTTTGCAAAACTCTAATAGGTGTTTTCTGTGTCAATCCCCAGCTGTTGGTGTAAAGTAAAAGTGAAGCAACACACTTTTGTCTTTATGGTATTATCTCTTAGACAAGAAGAGGAGGTGATTCAGTAGCACTGTAGGGTCTGTATTTACACGGCAAGGAAGTGAAACCAGGGCACTGCTTTCTCTGAGCCTGTCCCTCTGTGATGGCAAGTCATTGCCCCTTTGGCCAACAGCAAAACCAAAACCGCACTGAGTCACTACAGGGGTTGTTGCATTTCGCTTGTGGTGTGTGGGATGTTTGGTTTGTTTTTGTTTTTTTTTTTGGCACTTGATAGTACTTGGATTTAGCAACTGTTTTAGGAATGTGCATCTGTTTTCTACTTCTCCTTGCTCTTCAAACACTGCTGCTGCATGGGATTTTATATCAGTCCACCACAAGGTTGAATTGGAGTGAAGCTAAGCAGGCATAAGCATGGGAATTAGCTGGGTAACCTAATAACTGTTTGGTAAAACAGGAACCCACTTGTTCCCAAAATTAGAAATGAAATTAAAGCAACTTCTCAGGTGTGCTTTTTTCCCCACTTTTCTCTGTTCCTCTGGGAGTTGAAATTAGAGAGGATGTGACAAAATATTGAGCTTGAGTCTGCTTTCTTGCTGAGTCTGGCCCTGCTGTAATCCTAACTGCTTGTGACTGAGCAGTGTTTGAAGGATCACAGGCAAGGGTTTTTTGATGTGCTCTCTGAAGAGATTGATGTGTGAATGAAGCCTCCCTGGTTATATGTCTCTCAGCTGGTCTTTTGTGAAACTCTGATTTGACTGTGTGCTATCTCCTGCTGCATAAACTGTAGCTCAGCCTGCAACTTTCAAATACAGATAACTTAATGATGCTGCCTGAATTTTCTACAACCTCTGTGCAAATTTTTACCTGGAGCAGTTGTATGCTTGTGTATTATACGTGGCTGTGGTGGCCTAGAATACCTAAGTCTCTGACTAGCACAGCTGTGTTTCCCTATACAACTGCATTTATCCTACCTCCACAAATGAGGAGAAGTAGCTGAGGTCAGGATACGACTGAACTAACAGTTGGGAGGATTTGAGTAAACCTGTTTGATATGAGACCCAAGAAATGAGTGATGCAGAAACCTCACAGATGCTCACGCAGGGGTGAAGGCTCCCTCCTGCATCTTCACATCATTGAGGAGAACTTATTTGTTGTCCTGGGTCCATACACTCTCTTTGCTTGTCTGTTCTACTGACCCTGTTCTCCCTATCACTTGCTACCAGCCGTACAGCAGTGGGGTGTCCACAGTGGGGCTGTGCAGTTGCCTGGTTGTGTGTTAGCTAGACCCTAGGTGCTGCTAAAGGGGAGCTGCTGGTTCCAGTAGTGCACCTGTAATGTATGGGTAGATAGGATCTCATGGGTGTATGGTATCCTAAAGCTCTGTAGAGAATGAAGAGGTATCTTTGAAATCTCAGATATATTAAGTCACAGCTGTAGAGGTCTTCCTTGACACATTCCTGGCCAGTCAGAAACAGTTCTGTGAACAAGCTGATGACATCCTCTTTGCTATGGTTTCTGATGAAGTTTGATTCCTCTGTACCTCTGAAGGGGATTGTTCTTCTGCGGCCTTGCCTGTGCAAAGGCAACAGGATGCCTTGTGTCTACAGCTCTGCATCTTGTTGGAGTTGCTCATCTCTCTGCTTCTCTGTCCAGTGTGTCTGGATCTGGCCATGGCTAAGACATATGAAGCTACACGCTTCCTTTGCAAAAAGGGGAGGCAAGTAGGAGTTAATGGCGTTCAGTTCATGGCTCATTTCCTATCTGCCAGCATTTGCACAGACATCTGCTCATTTGATTTAATAGTGGCCACTCAGCTGGACATCCACTCCTGCCACTCATACTGGAGCTGTGACTGTCCAACCATGCCTATGCTCTTTTTTTCCTTAGGAAAACAGGCCAAAAATTGCCTTTTGTTACCTGGTGGTTAACAGTACTGAGAGCTTTGCTTGGAGCAGACCCATGGTACCTTTGCAAACACTGTTTTCCTGATTCCTTTCCATCACACCCACACAATGTGGATATGCTCTGCAGACTGTGCTCCAGCAGCCTTTTTATAAAAAGGTAAAAATACTTCCAACTCTATCTCGTTGAAAGCATTTGAAGGGTATCAACTGTCAGGCCAGTAGTCCTGGGAGCCCATCCCTTCTGATTCATAAACCCTATCAGTCTGTGTTTTTTAATCTTTGGGCAGCACTTTGCAGTGACTTTTTTTTTTTTTTTCAGACTCAGAATGTTACTGAAGAGACGAGTATTGAGACCCAAACTGCCGTCAAATTTTCTCATCTCTGAAACTCATTTTCAGCCAGATGCCGAATCCGTAATATGCCTTAAAAAACTTAGTACTTTGTCATATAAAGTATTATAGTTTGTCAAAGCTGTTCTTGCTTTAGGCAAAACATGTGCTTCCTGTGAGAATGACTTGAGCGGTGAGGAGTTCTGTGCCTTCGAATATTCAGTGCATCTTTTCCCCTTCAAACTCAGGACAGTATTTGGTTTGGGTCTATACGGCAGGTGGGTCGGGGGTTAAAAAAACAGAGAAAAAGCCTTAAAAGAAACCCCAATTATTCAGTGAACTAAGTTTTGTGAACTCTCCTCATGGATTCTTGGATCCAAAAATCCTTGGCTTTTGTTTTTTGGGTTTTGGTTTTTTTTCCTCCTGGAATTAAGAGGCAGATGTTTTTAGCCAGCGTGGCTGTGACATGGGGTGGTGTCTCGGGCCTGTGTGGCATATAGCCAGCAGAGAGGGCGATGAACCCTCTGAATGCAAACCTTGCCTGCTTATAGGTGGAAGACTTCTTCAAAGTGCCCTCTCACCCTTTGAGCCTAATGAGCTTCAACCCCTGTTAACTAATAAGTTGTTTCTAAGCCTCCTTGGGGTTGTCTGAAGCAAAGACTATCCCTCTGGAGATGTACAGTGAAATGGGGGATGTTTCCAGGGAACACCATCTCCTAGAGAAGGCTGACAAGGGCCAGCCTTGCTAGTTCA
The DNA here is from genome assembly GCA_013400555.1 of Jacana jacana. NCBI lineage: Eukaryota > Metazoa > Chordata > Aves > Charadriiformes > Jacanidae > Jacana > Jacana jacana. The sequence goes on along the minus strand of VZTM01000594.1, from coordinate 527,444 downwards.
TAGGACACTGCTTTTCTGCCAAGGTGGGCCTTACAACACACTCTGTCACACAGGCAGCGTTCTGAATTTAATTTTATTACTAATTTTTTCTCGTTCCTCAAGCGGAACTTCCACAGGTCATTAGGAAGAGTGGAGGTGATTTGGCCACAAAGTTTTCAATGTGGTGTGGAGAAGTTACTGCACAGAACCATCTGCTTTTAATTAATATTTTGAACCAATTTGGTTCTAGGAAACCAATTCCATTAACAAGCTAAGCAGAATGATAGATACAGCTGCTATAAATTCCTTGTTATGCTTCTAGTTAAAACAAAATCCTCTTTGCATCGGGAAACACTAATCTAATGCCATGACTGTGCTCATTATGAAATCTTTGGTAGCTGAGCACATCCAAATGCCTCACATGTGTTCTCATAATTTTTCCTCCTCCCTGCTATATGACCAAAATATGTAAATTGTATGATGACTTCTCCCCAGAGAAACAGAGCTAATTGGTGCATTAATGTTCCTGAGATAAATCAAATTGAAGTCCCCTGCTATCCTTAGCTATAGGGTAGACTTCCATACTAGCTCTAATGTTCTTTGGGATGATTTAATTTCAGTCAGTCTTGTAGTTCACTTACCAGCCAGACGTGAGTTCAAATGTTCAGTGCTGTCTTCATTTTAGAGAACTGGGGTGTGCTGGGTTAAGCTTGAATTAGCAGATGGTCTGAGCTGATACAAAAAATGTACTTCCTAGGGATAGCTCAGACTATCTATCCCTGTTATCCCATCCTTGATAGCAGGGATGCCAGGAGAAGAGGGACAGTCAGTGTGTGCAGCCTTCTCCCTGCTCCTGTCTCCCAGTTCTGGCTGGGCACCCTGCTCCTTGAGAACTGGCTGTCAGTTGGGTGATGTCCTTCTGAAACCCACCTGTGCTTTTGGCCTCCCTTCCGTCCTTCAGCTGTGAGTTCCACCGTGCAGCTGTGAACTGTGCAAGAACAGCAACCTTGCTTTATTTGGTTTAAATGACATGTCTTTGTGTGTGCCCTAAGTCACCAGGGCACCTGTGTCTCCAGCTGAAAGATCAAACTGCTCAGGGAGGAGGGGAGTATAGTAGTGCTAGGGAGCAGGCAAAATATGAAACCCAAGGAGGCAAGAGGGGAATATAGGTTCAGATCTGATTTGTGATCCAACACCCAGCTTTTGAATGAATGCTTGCTGCTTTAGTTTGGAGAACTTTGTAGAGTGGGGCTGATAGTTGGACTCAATGATCCCAAGGGTCTCTTTCAACCAAAATGATTCTATGATTTAGTTACACTCACCATGTGCCTGTGCATAATGCAGCACCTGCTGCTGCCCTTTGGAGACGTACAGCTTACCCTAAGGATCCAACGTTGCTCATTTCTGAAGTGCTAGTTTTCCGAACCAGTTTTATCACTAAGAAGCAGCCGAGGTTTCATGGATTAGAGTCAAACCATCCACCCTGAGAAATGGTACGAAAAAGGTGTGTGTGGGGGTCCTGTGTTGCTTCCTGCCTGTAGCAAGTGTGAAGCAGGAGCCAGGAGGGGAGCCCAGGTCTTCTCCTGTGCCTGAGGCTGGGCACTGCCTCTTATCCATGCTGTTATTGCCCAACTCCTTGCCTGAAAGTGGCCTTCTCCTGAGATGCAGTATCTTGCTGCATTGCTATAAGGAAGTTGTAAAGCTTTCTGCTCTTGTTAGTAGCTGCAGTGTCTCCTGGTGCACTGACTTCCAGTCTATCTGGTGAAACCACCTGGCCACTAACTGTCAAGGTTTGCTGTCTGGAGTCACACAGTAAGGTTTTCATGTTCAAAAGCTGTAACTTCAGATGGGATGCTCTTTTAAACTACCCCATTTCCCCTGTGTATTTTTACAGTGCATAGCCCATTAGAGCCCTGTGCATTAGGGGTCTATTACCCTACAAACATACAGTAAAAAGGACATCCTTGAACTCTCTGAGAAGGCCCTGGTTTGCTGTGCATGGGTTAACTCCATAACCCCTCATGCCCTTTTGGACATGATACAGCTCTGAGTGTGTGGCTCCTATTCCCTGCTGCTGTGTATGTGGGATGACTTTTCTAACCAGCAGCCAAGCTGGTGTTTGCGTTAGACTAGCACCATGCATGAATGTGGAGAAATGGGCTCTTGATTTCTGTGCAAATGATGTTTTCAGTGAAACAGCACAAGGGAAGGGAAGAGGGAACTCTAAGTCACTGAGATAATTTTGAAACTTTGCCCCACTGTGAGATTTTGCTGGGTGATTTGAGAAGTGATGTTCAGCATAGCTTATCAGCTTAGCTTAGTTAGGGTGAACAAGAAATTAGAGGAGTGATGGAAGCTAACCTTCAGAGACCAGCTTTGCCAGAGAAGGCAGCTGCCAAGCAGAGCTTTACATGACTTATGTGCAATGGAGCAAGACTGTGGAAATCCTTATGGCTCCAAATTTAAGTAGCTTTCTGCAGATAAACAAATATACAACCCTCTTGCTGACTACATCCATTCTCTCGCCTAAGTGCGTCCACGTGCCTGGGGGCACATACTCACCACCCTCTCAGTAAGCACATCCCTATCTTGGCTTTCTCGCCTGAGGTAGCTCCAAACCTGCTCCAGAAAGATAAATGGAAAGGGTGATTGCTCCACATCCAGGCTTAGACTCCACTGTGTTAATTAGGGAGATGTAGGTGTCCGAGCTGAAAGCTGCTGAGTGTTTATGATGGCAGCATCAGGAGGTGAGTGCAAGCAGCTGCAGCACCCTGCAAAGGGAATATCCTACCCAACTTGATGAGTCCTCAAGTTACAGGGCTGTGTTGTTTCTACAGGACATGCCTGCTGCCCTTTCCTACTACTCTCACTCTATCAACATGGTATGGGAAACATGTGGGTCTTCAATGATATCACAGATAATAATAAATTTGTTTTTTTTTTATAGTTAAAAACCCACAGCCACTCTCTAGAATCCGAGGTAGCCAATGGAGTTATGCATGGCAGACAGATTGTAAAATCCGTTTGCTTCTTAAACCCTTAACACCTCATTTCACCAAAACCTCCGGAGGGTGATGTGCAGCTTAGAATCATAGAATCATTTAGGTTGGAAGAGACCCCTGGGATCATCAAGTCCAACCATCAGCCCTACTCTACAAGTTCTCCCCTACACTAGATCCCTCAACACCACATCTAATCTACTCTTAAACACAGTCAGGGATGGGGACTCCACCACCTCCCTGGGCAGCCAATTCCACTGACTGACCACTCTCTGTGAAAAATTTTTTCCTAATGTCCAGCCTAACCCTACCCTGCTGCAGCTTGCAGCCATTCCCTCTTGTCCTGTCGCTCATTGCCTGTGAAAAGAGACCAGCACCAATCTCTCTACAGTGCCCTTTCAAGCAGTTGTAGAGAGTGATGAGGTTTCCCCTCAGCCTCCTCTTCCTCAAACTAAACAATCCCAGCTTCTTCCAATAAACACTAGCTGATCAACAAGGATGCTAGAAACAGTAAGGCCATCCATTGCTAATTATACAGCCAGACCAGTAAAATGAGGTTTATCCACTGTTTGCTATCAAAACATGCTGTATTTGATTGATTTAAAAACAGTTTCTCTCTCTTAGCATCCAATGTGATGGCATTTGAACAATGGCTCCCAGAGTATCCAGCATAAGCATTGCTCCCCAAATTAAAAAAGGAAAAGAGAAAACACCAATAAAAAACTCAAACCTCAAAACCCTGCAGTAGCAAAGTAATAATCACTGTTAACATTCTGAGGCTTAATGCTTCTGTCATGGTACTTAATCGATAATTGAAATCGCAAGAGAAGTATAATGCTTGAAATTCATGCAGTTAATTTTATTGCTAGCACTTGTAATTTGAAAGTAATTCTGAAATCAATATCAACGTGACTGTGTGGAACGGGAAAGCCTGGAGTTAGGTTCGACCACAAACAGTTCCGTATTTAAGTAGGAGTCACTGTTCCGTTGAGAGATCAGGATTAATTCCACAGAGTTGTTTTTTTCCAGTTATAAATAAGATCTCCACAACATTTGGGTACATGTAGTGTTTTGAAGTTGCATGGGGCTGTATTTCTGAAAGGTTTTGGATGCTGCTTCAGCTGTCCCACAGGCTGCTCTGACTGCCACTGGGGCTGTGGGAGAGGGGAAACGGGCTGCTCTGACTGCCACTGGGGCTGTGGGAGAGGGGAAAAGCCTACAAAACTTCTTTCTGTCTAAATCCTGTTCTTTCTCAGTGAAACATGCCCCTGCACAGCTTTTTGAGCTTTAGCTCCCCACTGCTGCTGGCTCCGAAGGAGGCATTAATCAAGGCAGGAGCATGCTGATGTGATTTGTACCTCTGTCTTCCTGATGAGCTCATTGCAATGGGCTCCTGCTGGGTTTGATGGGGACTGCAGTGAAGGTAATGTACAGCTTATGCTGGAGGAGCATTTCAATGTTCTGGCTTTGCCTCAGGTCATTGAAGTTTCTGTAATACTCCACACCCTATGTGGACAACCAAAGAGGGATGGTTGAATCATAGAGTGGCTAGAGTTGAAAGGGTCCTTAAAGATCATCTAGTTCCAGCCCCCCTGGCATGTACAGGGACACCTTCTGCTAGACCAGGTTGCTCAAAGCCCTATCCAGCCTGGTCTAGAAGACTTCCAGGGATGGGGCATCCACAGTTTCTCTGGGCAACTTGTGCCAGTGCACACCACATTTGCAGTAAACAATTTCTTCCCAATATCTTGTCTAAATCTGCTCTTTTGCTTGAAAACTGTTAACCCTTGTCTTATTGCTACATTCCCTAATAGAGTCATTCCCCGTCTTTCCTATAGGCCCCCTTTGAGTACTGGTAGGCTGCTATCTGCTTTTCCTGGAGTCTTCTCTAGGCGGAACAACCCCAACTCTATCATCCTGTCTTCACAGGGGAGGTGCTCCAGCCCTCTGATCATCTTTGTGCATGATGTACACAGTACTCCAGGTGAGGTCTCATCAGAGTGGAGTGAAGGGGCAGAATCGCCTCTCTCAACCTGTGGGACATGCTTCTTTTGAAGTAGCCCAGGATACAGTTGGTTTTCTGGGATGCTGGCACACATTGCTGGCTCACATTGAGCTTCTTGTCAACAAGCAACCTCAAGCCCTTGTTGTTAGCACTGCTCTCAATCCATTCTCTGCCCAGCCTGTATTTGTATTTGGGATTGCCATGACCATGGTGTAGGACCTTGCACTTTGGCCTTGTTGACCTTCATGAGATTCACACAGGCCCTTGGCTTGGGCCTCAGTGGGGTTGGGGAGGCTCTATGAGCAGTCCTGGAGGGTTTCTGCAAGGAGATGCAGGAGACCCGAAAAGGCAGCTAAGGTGCAGAGGCTGAAGGCAGTGTTGCACGTGTCTTACAAATACACATTGCTGATATCAGCAGAATAGTAGTCTGTCTCTGGCATTTGAACTTTTCTTTGGGCAGAATCCAGACAATTTGATAACATTCCAACCTCATCCTCTTCCCAAACTGCTGTAGCTTG
>VZTM01000594.1:491845-521922 GCA_013400555.1 Jacana jacana | reverse complement strand
TACAAAAACAAACCACAAAACCCCCATAGGCTTTCCAAAGATGATTCTTAGCGTTGCCACTGTAAATCTTGGTTTCTGTCTTGTTGGCTGGATGACCCTCATCCCTTTCTGAAAGCGGGTCAGATGAACTGTGATCCAGTGCATCTTTTGAGCCAGCCCTTGTTAGATGTCATGGTGCAAGAGCTGGCATCTTGACTACTCTCCATGGTTTGTCTATGCTTCTCCTATTCCAGTGCAAAGGCATTTGTGGGCACAGCTATATATGTCACTTATTTTGCAGACTGTCTTTGTGGTGCTGAAGTTCAAAGGTTCTTTTTGACACAAATCTAAAACAATTTGTACCCTGATCAAGAGCTTGAGCCCAATTTGTGCATCTTGCATTGCAAGTGTAAGACCGTTTGTCTCCTTGGAGCAGGGATTGGGACCAAACGCTGCCATTCAGGCTGTCTACCTGCTTAGTCGAACCAGCATCCTCTTGATGTCCATGGGAGTGCTGACAAATTTAAGAATGATCATTTCTTTATATGTGAAACAACCAAGTAGGCTAACTTTAGAAATAACAATGCTCAGATTGTTTTCCAAAATAGCTTTGGTGTGTAACTTCCAGTGGCTGACAGAATTGGTGGTGGTGGGGTTTATTATTTAAATACAAAGATTCTTTTTTACCTTCAGTTTTGTCCTTTAATTTATCGAGCTAATTAACTGATCTTACCCTGGAATTCTTTGTTCCTGTGCAGTTCCCTCCCCTATCTGAGTCAAGTGAAGAGATCTGCAAGGACAGGGTGTATTGTTCGTGTCCTGTAAACTGTACATGAATATGCTGGTACTTTCTTGTTCATTTGGTTTCATTTTAATCTTTCTCTCTTCACCCTGAGCTTAGCTGAAGTACATCACAGGTTCTGTAGCTAATTAGCACAATTACAGCTGTCTGCATCAGGTTGGGAGATTGAGTTAGAAGTAGTCAGGATCCCAATGTACTGGAGTCTCATTACTGAGTCTCCAGTGCAGCCACATCTAATGAAATTCAAACAGATCAGGTTAAATTAAATTAGCTAATGGAATTCTCATCTTCTCAGTTCAATGTAATTCTGAACAGTGAATCTTTAGTTTACCTCAAAAATAAATGTTTCTTTGAGTTGGACTTGACCTCACCCCGCAGGCCTGGCCTGACTGGGCTCAGAGAAGTTAATGTCTGGGATGCGAACTCTGTGGGTTCAGCTTGTTTGTGGCTTTGGGGACCTTGTACTGGGAGAGGATGCTCTGCAGTGGTCTTCATTGGTGGCCCTGAAGGCCTTGTGTGATGGGTCCCTCCTGCCCTGGGTGACCACCGCTGGGACAGAAGTGCAGAGCAACTGCCTGTGCCACGGCTACTGCACCCCAGTGTAGAAGCGGAGTGGGCAGAAAAGAATACCCTGTGTTGAAGCACTATTTGAAGTGTGTGTTGCCTTGTGCTGTTATCAGCTCAGTCTTTTGTCTGGGTACTGCAGAACAACAAAGGGATGGAGCAAGTGTCTGACAGGTAACTCCAGTGATTACCCTGCTGGGTTGATGCTCTTGTTCTGAAGCAGACGAGTTTCTAGAAGTATAGTAAGACCTGTTTCTTTGGCAAGACTAGGGGGAAGAGGATGTTGTTAAATGTTCCTTTTTTAATAGAAGTAGTGTCTTGTATGGACCCTTAGTAATCCCAAGCAGAGGCAGCAAATCCAGCAGTGCCAAAGTGAGCTAGAGCAGCCTTCAAAGCTTGATGGGGCACTGTAAAGTTGTGCAGGACTTGACAAAGCTGCTGAAGTGTCTTTTAGCAGTAACCCCTTTTTGTAATCAGCAGGGAAAAGGCAAGGTGTAGCGAAAGGTCCCTGCCTGCCTGTCTCTGGCTTGGTGACAGCCTGCGCTGGTGGACTTGAGGTCACTGGGGATGGCAGGGTACAGATGCCTGCTGAGGTGTGGCTGTGCTGTCAGTTCCTGGTGTGTGGCTGCTGTTAATCCTGGAGAGACTGGGTGTTCCTGCTCCGGCAGGGGGATTGGACTAGATCATCTTTTGAGGTCCCTTCCAATCCCTGATATTCTATGATTCTGTGACGTGTGTTGGTGGAGAGTTGCTGTATCTTCTTCCTGGTGGAAATGGTAAAAGCTGCCACTGTTTACTTTTAAAGAGCAAACAGTGTGAGTAGGAAGGGATTTATGTCTTGATACCCTTTTGCCAGTGGAGGGCCAGAGAGGCATGCAGCTAGTGGGGGCTTAGATGGAGACAAAGAAAAAAAAAATTGCTTTTTTCTTTCTTTAAGCAAACTTTTTGAAGTCTATCAGCATGGCACCTCTTGCAAATACTGAATTAGCTTAGTTTGTGATGATGACTGTGGTTACTTGGCGTCATGGGCTGACAGCGTGAGGGCTTTTGAAAGGCCATTAGCACTGCCTTTGACTCGGATCCCCTTCATTTGCCTTCTTGAACACCAGGCACTTTGCCTGGCTGCATGGTGCCTGCAGCCTGCACACCACACGGGCGTCTGCACTGCACGGTCATGATCAGAGTCCCCCTGGGATCAGATGAAGCATTTCATTCTCTTCCCTGTCTTCCAGCAAACTCTTCCAGCAAACTGAACAAGTTCTGCGTAGAAGAAAAGTGGTATAAGGCCTTCCAGAGATACTCTAAGGGCTATGAGCTTTTCCTCTTGGTGGTTTTGTTGTCACAGTATTGCTTTTGGTAGCATCTGCTGGTAAAAATTAAGGTCTCAGAGCAAAGGCAGGTGTCCTCATGCCAGTTTTCTTTTGTACGGCTCTCCTTGCTGTGACATCTATGCTTTGTCCTCTAGAGATTTTATATGGCAGATGAATTGAATTGTCCCTGTGTTTGTCCGCCTGCCTACCCAGGCTGAAGAGTCTTGTTTAAAGCACAATATATTCTTGCTGGTTATAGGGCGCTGCTGGGACTGGAGGCAGTTATTCATAGCAGCACTCATCACTCCTTCCTTAATACACGTTTCTTCTGAGCTGCAAATCCCATTGCTAGCGTGATAATTGTTTTCATTGCTTCATTGGGAGTAGTGAAGTTACCATCTTGAGCAGCAGCTAAAATAGACAAAAGCAAATAGCACAATAGCTTAATCCCCTGGAAATTACTCTTTTCAGTATGGAGTTATGTTTCCTTTTTATCTCCCCCCCCCGCTCTTCTTTTAAAGGGCAGAATTATATTTTATTTACAGCTGAGTCCAGGACCTGTAGTCTGCTGCTTCTGCATACAAAGTCACTGAATATTGCTCTGGATATTGTTTTCCCAAAGGGAATTTCCTGGCTAGAAGGTTACAAGGCCTTGGCGATACCGGGAGGGGAGCACTTCAACCACATGGTCTTGCCTTCCCTGAACGTGGCCCATCGCAGAAGGCAAATGAGGTCCCTCAGTGGAGCAGTAACTCTGGTCCTGCCTGCAGCAGAGCTGGGAGTGAGTTCAAGTTGTCATTGCAGAGATGAGCGGCTTCCAATGTACATAAATATCCAACCCTTCACTGTTGACTCTATTGCTTTCCTTATAAACAGACACGCAGTCATTTTCCAAGTGAGCCATCTGGGTTTGACAGATGTCCCTGGCTTTTTCTGGGCCCATTGTTAAAGGGGAAAAAGGGAGGGAATATTCTGAATTGAAGGAAATAGCTTCTGATGGCAGTTTGCAATTTCATGGGCTTGGAGATGAACTGCCCCTCTTTCCCCTCAATTGCCATCAGCTCCATTGATTGCAATCTGTATTTGCAGCCTGGGAAGCATCACTTCTTGTGGGAAGTGCTGGAATTATCACTTTTTGGCGAAGGAAGTTCAGGTGTACTTTTATCCTTCATATAGAAGTAGTGGGCTTTTTGTACTGTTGAGAGAGATGTAACATTGGTTTGAGAAACCATAGGAGCGAGGTCTTTACAGCCCTTACCTGGGACTTAATTAGCACACTTTGCATGACTTTTCCCATTCTGATCCCTTTGCAGACACTGGTATGAGGTGAGGTCCCCTCTCTCTCAGTCTTAGAGAGCCATCTGTATTCATACACTCTTAAAGTCACTTTGAATCACGTTATTTACTTCTTTCTAATGTAGAAAGATCCCTGTGTCTAATCATTGCTGGCAAACTGTGAAGTTAGCATAGTTGACATTATGGCTAAATACCAGCATCAAATGTCAGTGTTATGCCATCTATTTTTTTCCTTGTGGGTTTTTGTTGTTTTTGTTCTTGATGTAAGCGTGTGAAATACATCAGCTTCCTGAAACTGATGATATTAATAATAGGAGAGGTGTGTATAAAGCGGTTTCGTTACTAAAGGTCATGTGTTAGAAGTGAGTTTCAAAGAATGTATTCAGAAGAGACTCTGACAAGACTCTTTGCTTCTCTTTTTTAATGTGCACGGGAGCGAAGTCTCAAGCTCTCACTTCGTGACACTTGCATGCAGGTTTTGTTCTGCTTGAAGTTCTTTGCCATCCTCATGGTGCCCGTGTTGATGGTTGCAAAGTGTCTAGCACAGAAGACTGAACGTCCGGAATGGCAGGGCTGCAGCCGTGCTGTCACGTACTGAACGTGAGCATGCGCTCTGTCATAATGCTTCAGTGAGAGCAAAGGCCGAAGGGCACGTTTAGGACGACTTTGCTAAAAATGTAGACATTATGCTTGCTTTTAGAGTTTGTGATTAACTGAAGAGGAGGGGAGAGAAGGGGGAATCAAGGGGGAATTTGCGTGGGGCGCTGTAATTCTGCACCACTGCATTTGTGGCAGTGTACCAAGTGGGAAGTTGTCAAAGACAGTTTGGTATAAAATTCTGGCAATACTGGGAGCCTCACGTCCTCCTCTCCATTATCTTCCCTGAGGGAGGCAATAAAGGGTGATATTTTATAACCTTTGTGTTTATTTGCTGTAATAACATCCCACAGACCAGTGGTTACCAAATTCCAATCTACAGGCCATTGGTGGTCCAGAAGGTCATGGAAAATAATCCATGTGACAATACTGCCATTGTTAAATTCTCATTAATCAGATGGATGTTGAGATGCCTGCTCCTTGAGAAATGTGTGGTTGGAAATGCTAAGTTACCAGTTGTTTGATGGTGCAGAAATTTTGGAAGTATCCTACTGTCCTAGAGAGAGGGAATATCTGCTGGGATTTCCAATAACCCTTTGTCAATAGCACAGCCCATGTTTGGAGCCCTCTGTGAAGTCCTTGGTTTTGGCTTGCTTTTTGAGAGCAACAAAAATGACATATCTCATGAGGTCCAACTGTGGAGATGATTCTGCCCCTCTAATGTGCTCTGGTGAGGCCCCATGTGGATCACTGTGTCCGGCTCTGGGACACTTGGCACAGGGAAGATGTGAACTTGTTGGGAGTGGGTCCAGAGAAGGGCCACAAAAAAGATCAGAGAGCTGGAGCACCTCTCCAAGGAGGAATAGATGAAAGAGTTGGGGTTGTTCAGCCTGCAAAAGAGAAGGCTACAGGGAGACCTTATTGTGGTCTTTCAGTACTTTGAGGGGGGCTTATAAGAAAGATGGACACAAACTTGTATATGGGGCCTGTTGCAGTAGGACGAGGGGTAATAGTTTTAAACTAAGAGTAGTTTTAGACTAGATATAAGGAAGTAGTTTTTTGCAATGAGGATAGTGAAACACTGGAACAGGTTGCCTGGAGAAGCAGTAGATGCCCCACCCATGAAAACATTCAAGATCATGGAGCTCTGAGCAGCCTGATCTAGTCGAAGATGTCCCTGCTCATTGCAGGGGGGTCGGACCAGGTGACTTCTAAAGGTCCCTTCTAACCCAAACTATTCTGTGATGGAAAAGGCGCAGGTAGTCTTCAGCACCCAAACTGGAAGGCATAGAGTTTGTAATGCCAAATAGCGAGAGTGCTTTCTTCTGCTTGATGCATTCATTTTGCCTATCGAGATCAGCTTGGTGTAGTAGTGCCTGAAAGCAGGACCATCATGGGCTGTGCTGAAGAAGTGAATGTTAACACAAAGTTTGGGATTTCCAGTGGACTTAATGGAAATTCCGTATCTAAATCAGTAGTAAATGGTGGTGTTTGGCTTCATCAGGATGCTTGGAAAACCCAAGCCTGCAAATACAAATTGCAGCTTTGTGAAAAGTGTGACAAAGGGCTTTGAAAAGCTCAGTGAGAGACAGGAGGAAGCATCAGGTCTCTGCAGAAAAGGATTTGTGTATTTAGGTGCTGAAATGCTGGAGGAATCAGCAACCAGATGGATTGGATTTGTTTCAGGGGTCAGTGCCCAAATATTTGCAATAAGGCATTCCCCAGCCTTTATTAAACCTCAGCCTTTATTAAACCTAGACTGTGGCTCACCTGTACTCTCTGAGGCGGTGATGGAAAGAGACATGAGATAAAAGGTTTGCGTTAGTATTGATAGTTATGTTTGGTTGAGGATTTTTTTTTTGTCTTAAAGGGAAGACAGGGCTAGGAGGTATTTGTGAGATGACAAAAGAGGCACTTTGGGACGTAATTTTTCCTTTTGGATGAAGTTTTAGAATGCCTGAAGCTAGAAAAGCTTTGCCCTCAATAGTGTCCCGTGAAACTGAGAAATTGCTTTCAAGTGAGAAGACAACTGCAAACACGCACGTGGGAAGGCGTAGGGCAAAACGCTGCTTTAAAGAAGTTAACAAGCCTGTGGAGCAGAGTGCTCTGTTGATAAAGCCTGCTTGGATTTTTCAAAGGCATTGATTAAGGTTCCTCACAGAAAATGTTTAAGAAAAGAAAGCTGCTGCAGTAAAAGGAGATGGTATTTACTTAAAAAAAACCAACCCCAAACCAAAACAAAACCCAACAAAAACCAAAAAAAAACCATACACAAAAAACAAAAAAAACCCCAACAAAACGCAACACCCCAACAAATAGTTGGTTAAAAGATGAGGAATAGAGTGTGGAAGTAAATAAATTTTCTTGGTAGAGAGAAGTCAGCGGCAGAACACGGCAAGGTCTCATGTTGAGGATTTGGATCCTTCAAATATGCGTCAGGGACTTGAAAATAGAACAAAAAAAGACAAGACATGAGTTTTGGCAGCACAGCAAACTCTTTGGGATAGTAAAGATAGAGGCGACGTGTGAAAACGTGCAGAAGGGCGTTCTGAAACGGAGTGGCCGGATACTAAAATGACAGATGAATGTCAGGGTAGGAAAATGTGAAGCGATGCACATAAAAATAATTCAGCATGTACACAAGATGATGAGCTGTGAGATGCCAACAGGTTCTGGAGGCTCGAGGTCCTGGATTAAAATATAGCACTCTGTGGTAGTATTGGCTCAGTGCTCAGCAGTGATCAAAACCAAATTGAACATTAGGAGTTATTAGCAAAGGCAGTGGGAAGAAAACACAGTCCAGCTGTGTAAGCCTGTGCTTCCACTGCCTGCTGCTCTCTTATCTTCTGGCCCTGGAACAAACAGGGGAACTGTGAAAGGCTCAGAGCAGGATTAAAATTGGAGAGATGGGATAGGTTTTTGTACCAGGAATTTTCAAGAATACCAGGATTCCTTAAACTGAGAACTATCTAAGAGGAAATATTGTACAGGTCAGTAAAAACAATGAGACAATAAACATAAATAAGAAGTAATTTCTGGTGATCCACCTTCATCCTAGTACTGAAGGGTGTCAGATGAAGGGTGAGACTGAAAGTTGTGTTTCCAAAGGGAATCATAGACCAGGATGTGTAGCTGTAGCAATGCATGTGAAAGAGCGTGCTAATCATGGATACCATGGCCTTTTTGCAAATGTCTAGGAAGCCTTTAATGAAAGGTTAATTGGGTGGTGGATCAGCAGAGAGGTGCCCGGGGAAAACAGGGAGTGTTGCTGAGAGAAAAGGGCGAGTGCACAAGTGGAGACAAATTGATTTTATTTCTGCGTACTGCAGTAGGATTGTAATTCATGCTGTTGCCTGGCTGATGTTTACTGAAACTGGAAGGCCACCATTCAGCCTGTGGCTGTCCTGCCATAATGGTATAGGTGCAAATCAGTCCTCTACCAACATGTGCCATTCCTTTGGCTTGATTTGAAGCTGACGGGACTTTAGCCCAGTGGAGCGCCTAGGTTTCAGGAAGAACGTGCCCTGTGAAACCTGGGGGAGAGGTATAACTGCCCTCAAAAGAAATGAGTATCTCAATGAACAGAGTTTGTTTGCTCACCTAAGCTTTAGGCTGAACGGATGATCAGTGCATCTGGCTCTGTACAAGACTGGCATTGTGATTGCTCTCCCGTTGGGATTTAAATTCTTTGGGTTTACCCGTTTTCTTAGTGCTGTTAACTTTCTTCCCAGAATTACTTTGGGGATGTATAAAGGGAAGGCAAGAGGTGCTTCTGTGACACTTTTTTCAGAATCACTGGCCCTTTTGTTTGGATTCTAAATTGCTTTAAACATGTGACCCTTAATCAGATTTGGATCTACCATGTTTGTTTGATTGCTGTTGTTTTCCTGGCCTTGAAATTTTGGGTAAGCTTATTAGTGTTCATTAGAAAAGCACATTGTACTCTCACTATTCTTGTTTATTAGCTCCCATGAGCTGCTGCTGTTCGCTGCAAGCCTAAAAATGCCCTTTTAGGCTTGGTCAGACAGAGGAGCTTTCCCAAAGGTAGCCTGTGGGAGCATTGTGGCTGCAGTACTCCCCAGGAGGGTAGAGTTCTGCTGAGAAAACCATGATATAGACTTCCTCACCAGGTGAAATTTGTAAAACAAAAAAAACCCTTCCTTGTTCAAAGGCTTGTCTGCTATTGGCTTTGTATGAATTGTGCTAGTGGGGGGAAAAAAAAGGAAAAAAGCTGATAGACTTAGATCAACCAGTAGCTAAATCTGAGAATAAATGCAGGATAAAAGAGTTCAGGAGCATAAGATTTGCAATAGCGTACAATAACCCACTGGCCTGGTGATGTGCAAAACCAAAGCCACGTTCTCTCTTTGCTGCTTGTGGACTGGCAATATTTCCTAAATCCAAACCTACACACCTTAGAAAAGGTCAGAGAAATCTCCTGGATTGTCTTATGTACTCTGCTTTGAAGGAAAAGCCCTGGAAAATTTTAAGGCATCAGAAAATGTGCCTTTTATTTAGGATGCCCCACTTCTTGAGCAACCAAGCTGAAGTCCCTCCTGGTGCAGGCAGGTGGAAGTTAGTGTGTTGAACCCTAGTAACTGTTTACAGGGGGTTTGCGGCACCTTGTTCCTGTGGAGATCCCCATGCTCTGTGTCCTCCCTTGGCTCCTGGTTCGCAGACTGGAGGGGCTCCTGCACCTCTCCTGTCCCCCCAAGCATGCAAGTGGGACTGAGTGCTGTCATACAGGCTGCAGTGGGCCCCTCTGTTTTTAAAAGCATGTTTTTCCCACTGTCAGCACCAGCACAGTCTCATGAGCTGATGCTATTAGCATGTGTGTTTTCCCCTCACACTGTGCGGGAATAATTACCCTCTCTCAGCAGCGCAAGTGTTTCTGTTCTCTCTGATTTATGGAGGCAAAGAACTCGTTTGGAAGGATGAGTCAGAAGTCATTGAGCTCCAGGAGGGCTCTATTTCATGGCTTTTCCCCTCTTTATTTTTGCCCTGCACTGTACATCACGGTTACCAGTGCTCTGGCCTTCCAGGGAAATGTGCATTAGAGCTTAGAAGTGAGTTCCGGCTGTACGTTGTCTTGATTCACATTTAAAAACCAACCTGATTCTGTAACTCAACAATGTGACACAGAGGTAATCTTTTAAGCTTTGTAATACTATCATACATATAATATGATTCATTGTAGGCTATTCCCAAATGCTTGGCACCTTGTACAGAGTGCAGGATGGGTGCGAGAGCTGCTCTGCAGGAGTGTTTGCATGCAGCAGCTGCTGGGGGGGATTTGGCAGCTGTTGGGTTGCAGGGAGCAATGCTGGGCTTAGGGGAAGAACATGAAATAAAGAGTATTTCTAGGTAGAAGTGAAGTTCCTCCGAATGACCTGGTCCTTTACTGGCTGAGAGAGCTTTAAGAAAGGGCTGGTGCTTCTGGAGAGAGGGAGCCAAAGGTGTGTGTACATCTGAGGAGGGGGAGATTTGCAGTCAGTCTGTGAGTTTGGCGCTGTTTCATGCGGCTGTTGCTGAGTGAGTCATGAAGACAAACCCCAAATGAGCCGGGAATCGATGGTGTGGGTTAGGGCAAAGGTGGGAGACAGAGCCATCCTTTCCTGAACTGATGTAAATGAGAGGCAGCAGAAACATTTAGCACTTTGCCTGGCTAAGGTCTGTGGGGTTGATCTCTCCATGATGTTTTGAGAAGACTTTTGAGTCCCACAGTAGCTGGGTGAGCATCAGGGCACTATGTTGTGGTGAGCTGCTGTCTGACCAGCTGGTGACATAGAAAGGAATTTTTACTAACCTCTTGAAATAATTCCCACCGTGATGCAGTGATGAGCCAGGCACTGCCACTCACAGGGGACTCAGCCTCCCAGGCAGGGGTTGAGCTGAGGAGCTACCTGATTTTCCTCACCTTTCTAGAAGTGTACAGCCGAAAATCAGTGGCAACCAGCTAACCTGGGAGCCTTGGGCACTGCAATTCAAGTTGGGATGTGTGCCTTTTTTGCTGGTATGGTTTCTCCTTGTCCCTCTTGTGAGTTTAAAACTTTTCCTGCTGAAGCTCTCTGGTGATAGAAAACTCTGACAACTTGTGTGGTGCCCTGTTACCCTTTTATTTTGCACAACACCTCTGCCCTTAGCTGAAAGAGTCTCCTGATTCAGCTGCTGGCTTCTCTCAACTTGGGGTTGGCTGACAGACCTCTGTGTGAGCCACAGTGACTGACTCTGCACTCACATTTCCATTTCTATTTACAGTTTAATTTATCCCTCTCTCTGTTGAGTGCTTCTTGAGAACACTTCAGTGGTTTTTTCCATCAAGTGTAGCAAAACTAAACAAAAGAGTTTGATGTTTCTTTGCTGGGCTGAATAACTCACTGTTATGATTGATAATGGTGAAACTGGTTTATAATCTGTCTGAACAGCGATGCACATCATTAAAAAGCAAGCAGACAAACTCCAAGTCCTCTACAAATCTGATTTGCTTTGAGCAGCAGATGATCTCTGGGGAACTTGGGAGTTGGAGCTCTAGCTCCTGGGGTGCTTTAAAGCAAGAAGCTGAATGCTTTTTAAGAAGTGATTTGTGAAAACTAAGGTGATGGATCAAGGGTTCATTGATTTATTTGTGCCATTGATAGGTAGAATTGTCTGTTAGAAATGGGTTTTGCAAGGTTCTTGCCAGTAATCTCTTGGTTGTCCCAACCGTCTCCTCCTCCTCCCCCCCTTATTCCTGCTAAAGAGGCTGTACTGTCACAGAATTTATCCCATTAGTTGATTAGTCTTACTTTCTCTGTGGCTTCTTTAGTCTGCAGATCAAAACTATGTTATGTTATGGATGTTATGTTATGTTGTGTTATGGATGGCATAGTATTACTTTTTTTTTCTGTGCCAGCTCAGATTTGGGGTGTGGATGCTTGTGGGGATTAAACTGAAAACACCAGTACTATGGACTCTTAAGCTATATTAAAAGCATATATTAAAAGCTATATTAAAAGTATAAGGTCCATACCTTATGCTTTTTGTCTGCAAGAAGAGTTTCAGAAAACCAACAAAAACATGATGCAAATCTGGTTAGGGTGAAAACCTACTTCCAGTACTTCTGGAAAGCTTTGGGGTGAAGTTGCCAGGCTTCCTCAGATGCATTTCACAAACTGAAATTTTCTGGAAAGGTTTCCAAGGTATCCCAGGTACGTGGGTTTCTGACTCTGACCTGCGATGTAAGATTCAGGTGATATGTCTGTGTGCTTGCTGCTTAAGCCATTCTTATGGGCGAAGTTGGTGCTTGGTGCTTTTCCCTCTGAGAGACCTAAGGATCGATCTATCCGTCCATCTACCTGATGGCCTCCATCACTGTCTGGTCTGACCTTTTAAAACTGGAATGTCCTGCCATGTACAGCTTTCGTGGATGGAAGGAGTTGTTTCTGTTTTGCAGGTAAAGTCCAGTGCTGGTTTACCTCCAGTCATTTTAAATACTGGGGAGAGATTTAAACCCGAATTCTCTGATCATTGGGCTATCCTTCATTTCAGAACTGAATTCCTCCATGGATAGTTTTGTAAATGAATGGGTTGCTCACTCTGAAGCACTACACACACCTCCCACCACCCCCAGGTAGAAATACATTCCCATTTCTCTCCATTGTTTTGGGTGCAGCTGGTGTGCTGGAGACACCAGGATCATCCAACAGTTATCGTTGTTAATCAGAGTTTTTGTACTTTGCTACTTTGAACAAAAATATCCCAAAATGGCCTGAAGATGTGTGGTTGAGTAGCCATACGAAACAACTCCAACCTTCAACAAACCCAAAATATGGGTGGCTGCTAATGATGATGTTGCCTGGAAAAGTCTTGAGACCATTTGATTTACCAAGAACAGTTACTGTTATCAGACATCTCTGGGTTATGTCAAGGGAATTTGAAGGTTGCTAGTAGACTGCAAGTAAGAGATGAGTTCCTTATTGCAGGGCAGTAAAATTGGGCCCAAGCTCCTACTACATCATGTTGGTTACCAAGAGGAGCAAAGAGCTGCAGCAGAAGGTGTGGAAGAGGTGTGTGTTGAGTCTCAGCCTAGAAGCAATGTTGTAATTCAGATAGCGGAGTGTAAGATACCAGATTGCTTTAAATGTGTTGCAACACTGGTGTCAAGAGTTTGACGTGTCCTCATGGGCTTAGCGACAAACAGCCTCATCTCTGCGTTAGACTTCAGAAACACAAGGTGTGCAGAAGCCTCTTCTCCACAAATCTGCAGAGACAGAGTGGATCCTTCAAGAAAATGGATTGCTGACAGCTTTTGGGGAAAGTCTTGTGCTAGTTTTGATGGTACTGCTGCTGGCACTGTCTTGTTAATCTTGCATCGCTCCCCTGGAACAGGGATTTGAAGCTGATTTAAGTGTCTTTGTGTTAGTTTGGAGGAGGTGTGAGGATTAGGGGAAGCAATGTGAGCCACAGACGATGAATGCAGGACAGGCTGACACCTGCTGCCTGGGGAAGGTAGGGTGGTATGGACCTGTATCTAGCAGAGGTGGAGGTGAATAATGAGGGACAGGCAGCATGGCCAGGGACTGAAAGGTCTACAAGGCACAACAGGCAGCTTTAGTGCTTCTGAGGTGGCTTGCTGTAGGAGATTCTGCTGGACTATTGAGATACCCTTATGCAAGACATCAGTTTTTGTTGACACCGAGTTGAATTTGGTTTGTTCAAATTCAGAAGTCTGCACTGGGACCAAAGAGCTGGGATCCTTCCACAGTCCCTGGGGGGACAAGCAGCTGCAGAGCTCAGAGGTCCTTGTCCCAAGGTAAGGATGAAAGATAAGGTAAAGGGCCCTTGTTGTAGTCTGTGGATGGAAAATCCATGGAAATACCCCACCTCTTGTCAATGAGGTCCACTAAGCTGTGTCGCTTTCTTAGCAGTGGAGGTGTACATTTGTGCTTTCCCAGGAGCCACTGTTCTTCTGGACCTCCGAAAATCACAGTGCAGAAATCTCTTGTGCCTGTTAAATCATGGGGTCTGTGAGGAAACAGATTTTGTTAAGGAGGTGTGGGATGAGTCAGAGGTGAGCTTGATTCCTCATCCTGCTGCCAATCTACTGCTTTATGCCTCTGCCTTTCCTGTAAAATGGGGCTGATGCTCCTTGCTGCTGAAGTAGGAGAGGGAGTGAGATGCTGTCAAGGCTTATGCACTACCAGGGGCTGTCCCTAAGTGAGGCAGATCTAAAAGAAAATGAACCTTGCTCTTTGCAGTGCCATGTGAGAGTCATTTTTTCTCTGGAAGAGCTTAATCTGAAATGAGAACAGCCCTGTCTCTAATGAGCATGTCAAAGAACATCATGGGCCATGTGAAACAGCTCTGTGTTTCTTTTAATTCCCTGCTCTGCTAAGGTAGCGCAAAAGGTCTTTTTAATTTGATATAAGGTCCTTTTGCTGATAAAGATACAGAATGTGGATGCAAAAAATCTTTCAGCTGATGACATTTGGAGATGAGTGTGTTTCTTTCGGATTTTACCCGGAGGGTATGTTGTTGTGTGTCTTGATTTGTTATGCTAAGTAATTGCAAAATATCTCTGTGCTGGGCAAAGGTTTGGTGTGGTGCCACCACATGCATGATTACACTTCTTTTTTCTCCTTTCTCTCTTCTCAGTATTATCCACACAAAATGAATTTAAATAGGCAAGTGGGCAACCGCCTAAACCTAGGAAGCTCTGAATGTTCTCCTTCCTGGGAAAGACTTGAAAGACACAGTTGGAGTTTTGTTTGTCCCAGATTTTTAAGTGGAAAAAAGAGGTTGGGAGATAAAGTCATAGTAGCTGTAGCATGAAATTATACATCCTTTGGAGTAAGAATTTTCCTCTTTGTGAAGAAACATGGGAGCTGGGTTGGTGTGTCTCTTCTGCTGGTTCCCTCCCACCAGCTTCAGGCCAGGCACAGAGAGAACCTGAACCTGCACCTCCAGCAAATGTCCGACCTGTCAAGTTGTAGAGGCACTCAATTATTTTGATAAGTGATTGCCTTTTGACCTGGGAAAATGTTCTGCAAACTTATCAAACCCCTTCAGCTTGACGTGAGTCGGCAGGTCCATTGGCAATTGCTGGGCAGTGTTTTGCAGCTATTCTTTGCTTTGCAGGGATGTTGATGGTGACTTTAATGAGTCTAGCCCTGAATGAGAGGAGCATTTCTTGTAGTTGACAGGGGCCCCTAGGGCTGATCTCACTGGCCACCCTTCCTCAGACCCTGACTCAGCCTGTCCACCTCCACCAGCCTTGGAGTGGCCAGATCACCCCCAGGCTGCTTCTGTCCTCAGGAATCCACTCACCCATCCTTCCTGTTCGCTTTCCTTCTGACTGTACCTGGTCAGAGTGGCTTTCTAAGGTGGGGGTGTCTGTGTCTGTCCCCCAATACCCTACCTCACACAGGATTGCTTGGGGTTTAATTATTCAGGAGAGCTGGTACTTCCTGAGAAGGGTTACCTGTGGCCTGCTTCCAGCCTGATATCTGTGCCCTTTTTATTATTCAAACTGAAATAAATAAATATATGAGAAATGCGTTTCTTTAGTTGCTATTAAAATACATTTGTTTTTCCCTTTGGAATGGAAATAAGCAACCAAAATGTTATCTATATTTGTTCTCCATACTTTTCACTATCTGAGATCTAGAATAATCTTGCAGACCACCCCCAATTCAAGCTCAGTCTGTCTCTTTCCAATTGGATCTGATGATATTTCCCTCCCCCCCCCCCCCTCTTTTTTTTTTTTTTTTTTTTTTTTTTTTTTTTTTTTTTTTTTTTTTTTTTTTTTTTTTTGTTTTTCCTTCCTACAAGGACAGTGGCTAACCTTGTCTCTGTGCTGCAAGCCAGCAGCTACTCTGGGGTGGGACATGATGGGATATTATAGATCAGCAGTGTGCATGGACTATTGAGTGTTGTTTCATAGGTAAGGTGGTAGGAAGTCCATGTTTCATTTGTTTTGACCTCTACCCCTTTCGTTATTTATCAGCCCTATTGCAGTAGTGTCCAGAGGCCTTTGATCAGACTTCCACTGTGCTGGGCATGGTTCAGAGAATCCCTTTGGGATGTTAAATCAGGAGTATGAGGAAGAAGAGGGTGACTATGGCTCTGGATGAGGATGGAGGGTTGGGCAGATGAAGCACATAGCCCTAGAGCATGGAGCTACTAAACACAGCATGTTCCTGGTGGCATCAGCTTCTTTTTTGGCATGTTTGTGATAAAGATCTTTTAGTAAAAGGACTGCTAAAGAGAGACTCCCAGAGTTTAACTAGGGATGCTGGCATCCCTAGTATCTAGACTTGTACTTGCAGGGCTTTATTAGCAGAGTAGCGTGTTCATGGCAGCGTGCACCACGTCCATGGCTATGCGGATACCTTATCTCTGCAAACCAGTACGCAGACTGCAGCTGGTGGGTCAGGGTGGCTGTCCTGCTGTTATCTATGGACTTGGAAGGATTGGTGCAGAGGAAAAGGGAAGATGCTTTGCTTTAATTCATATCTCGGCATCTACAACACTTAATTAATTGACAATGCAAAAATAAAATTGGTTTTTTTTTGTTGTTGTTGCATTGCTGTAACTCCCTCTGGTGGATAATTTGACAGTTTAACCATCTGTTTTGATTTTTTTTTTCTTCTATATATATATTTAATATCTAGATGCATCATAGTTATGTGTTGGAGACTGCCTTGGGTGGTAAAAGGTGAGGAGCTTGTGCCCTGTTGGGGCAATGTATTAGCTGCCTGTTCTTTCTGTGCAGGTTGGCCTTTCTCTGTGGCTGAGTAAACTCGTTTCCCTGATTAATTCTCCTCTGCCTCACAGCTACATGGTGCATCTGTAGCAATTGATGTCCTCATCAGAAGGGTTTGCTGAGTCTCCTCTGCGCTGCTGGGATGTAGACAGTAGTGCTGCAGCCAGAGATGCCAGCTGAGGCTGTGCCTGGGAGTGAGTTGTTTCCTCCTCTGCGAGTACCACTGCAAAAGGAAATCCCAGGTAGGATGGGAGTACTGTGCTGCGGAGATTCCTAGGAGTTCTCTGACATAGCTAGCTGTTATTAACACCTCGCTGAAGCTGAGACAGGCAGCTGTGCTGTGCATAAATCTCTCTCTTGGCTGGAAAACTCCGAGGTAGCTCAGAGTTTTGTTCTCTGTGGCTCTGGGTCTCAGCTGTGCATCCTGCACCGAGAGCATCACCAGCCTTCGTGGGCATCACTGCTCCCTGCTAAGGCGGACACCTCTGCCTGCTGGCTCCCTGCCCCCTTTCCCCTTGGGGGAAATGGTTTGTCTCTTCCACAAGCTGCTCATGTCCCAGCCATGGAGCATTTTAACACGCTGGCCTTTCTGTGCCACAGATAAAGGTGTCTTGTATGTTTTTTTTTTTTTTTATCTATGCTATACAGAAACCACTGAAGTGTTGTTTAACGAGTACTACATTCCTGCAAAAACATAAATAGTTTTTATATTTTTGCACACCTTTGCAGGAGTTTTGGTGCAAAAACAATAACTCGCAGGCTCTCCTTTCTCCAGCATAACAGAACGAAAAGACAGATAACTATCTCTTTGTTCTCTGGGTATTATTCCTTGCTGCTTGGTATTGAGTTTAATTAAATTCTGGACCTTTAACCCTTAAACAAAGTTGATGGATTATATTTAAAACTTCATGCTAGCCAGAAGTATTGTGGGGATAGTGCTGAAATGCTCAGGAGCAGTCGTAGCAGGAAAGCAGTCTTTTGCTTCTCTGGCTCCTATGGGTTCACCTTGATTTAGTGCAGAAGTGCTAAAGGGCTGGTCCCTAATCTATGGCTGAGAAGCTGAAGAGATGTGGGTGGTTTGGATCAGCTTTAAAGTCTGACCCGTATCCTGATGTATTTTTGCCTGTTTAAAAATAGATATTAGGGTTTGGTCCTCATTCTTTCTGCTTCTTTGTGCTGATGTAACTGCTGAACTTGGCAAACTTGTGTGTATGCCAAGCTGATTTAAGAAACTGGGGGGAAAAAAATAATCAGTTTTTGGCACTGGCTGAGTTATCCCAAGTTTGTTTTGGTGTGAGAAGAGGATGCAGTTAGCCATTTTCTTGTGTAACTGGTAGGTTTATCTGGCTGAACTGTTTTTTGGTGTGCGCTTAATACAGCAGTGCAAGAAGCCTAACCTGGGAATGTGTCTGTCCTCTGGGCTAGAGGAGAGTGTGCGGATCCTATGCCACCCTCAGACTGGGAAGCAGTGTGGTCATGTCTGGGGATGCTGAGAATGTCCTCTCTGCAGACAGCTGGGACATGTTACCTTTTCTCTGTCTAACTTTGGGTTGTTGAGGAGGTCTGTGTAAGGTGGCCAGTGTGGGAAGAAGAGGGAGCCAAGAAGTGGAGATGAGGAGCAAACTCTGAGCTGGGAAAAGGCAGGCAGTAACTGTCTTGTCTGGTCAGGGCTGAGCTTGAGTTCTCCTTTAAAGATCACCATTCCCTGGCGGGTCACGTAAGGTGTAAGTTAAAGGCAAGAGGTTAGGCAGTGCAATTCCCTCTTAACATTTATAAGGACACTAAATTTGCTGCCTAAAGCTGGATCCATAAAATTACAAGAAATACCCAAATGAATCAGCATGATCCATTACTCTGTGGATCTGAGAAGGGCATAAGGATACTGCAGGGGAGAGCAGTGGTGAGTCCTGCTCGGAGGGTTAATCCTCCTCGGAGCTGCTGCACACAGACCCACGTTGTCAGTTCTGAGAGCCCTGGGAAACCAGCACTAGCTGGGCTGGAGGAGATAAAATGCTGCAGTACTGGCAAATCTGTGCTGCCTGCCAGGCTCCCTTCTCAGGGAAGTTACCACCGCAGATGCACTGCATTGATCTTAGGGTCTTGGGCAGCAGAGTTGGGTGCTGAAGGTGCTGCAGAGTGCCAAGAGGAGCAAAAGTCATTGTGACCCGAGTTGTGTTTCTGCTGGTGGTAGAAAATCAGGTAGATAGGAGGTGGGCTCCTCACCTAGCCCTTGTGAGACACGAGGCTCGTTTTCCCAGCTGTTGCCTGTGCTTTTTCTGCCACTGAATTTATGACTCTGGGAAAACCAGTGATAGAGGAGCTGCAGCTTCTTTAGAGAGAACAGGGAGGTTTTTGGGTAAATACCTTGGCTCAATGCTTGGTGAATTTCCCAGAAGATTTTGATGTATCTCAAAAGCTGGTGCTTAAGAACTGGACCCGAGGGAGCGGCCTGCATTGCACTTGCTGTGATTTGTTGCAGCTAGAAAAAAAAAAATCAAACTTGAGAAACTAGGGAATGTATTACAGTAATTAACTGTGGGGTAAAGAAAGTGAGGGACATCCTGGATGCAGAGGAAATTAAATGGAAAATGGTATTAAGCTTACATGGGATGGAATTGCAAAGAGGTCTGTTTGCAGGGTGGAAATTAATTATTGGATTTCCGGTCTAATGCTGTGCTTATGTAAGAGGCATATCTCTGGTCTTCCAAACTTCTGCCACCTCAACTCTTTGCTTCTCTGCTCCTTGAAGACGCAAAGGTAATGATCTACCTGATAACAGCTCTGTGGGGGTTGGGTTGTTAAGACTGCTAATGTTTTAATTCATATTAAAATTTTAGTAAACTGAGGGCAAGTCAAATCAGCCTCTCTTACAAAAGATGTGAACCCCTACAAGCCTTCCAAGTGGTGCTTTGGTAGCACATTGCCTTGAACAGCGACGTGGTGCATCCCAGCAGAAGCAGAGTGAGGAGGACATTGAGATGAAATCTTCCGGTTCCTCCAGGGATATGGGATTGACTGTGCCCTTCTCTGACAGCAAAGAAAAGCAGTTGTTTTTGTGAAAGCTGTCCACACTCTGGCTTCTCTGATGCTGCTGGACTTGGGCATGCTCAGGACAGGACATCTCATGGGGAAGCACAGGGTGATTGTTGGCAGCAGTTGACTCTCTGAACTGATGACTGATCTGCAAGAGAGATTCAGAAGGAAATGATTTTGACTATTAGGATAAGTATTGTTACTTGCTGTCTACTTTTGTGGGTACCCCACAGGAGCCGAGATTGTAGAGCAGGACTGGTAGGCAGTTGTCAGGCACAGAAGGATGTTTAATTCATTGGTAGGTAGTTCTGCCAGAACCTTGACAGCTGTTGTGCTTTTTTCCTTTTTAATTTTCCCACCTGCAGAGAGCAGCTCTAGTATTTTTCTCTATATGTTGACCTTGTTTGAAATGGAAGCAAAAGGAAACGATAGAAAGCCCCAGTGAGAAAGCCAGGAGTTGGTCTCCTTTTAATGTATCGCATGGCTTGTATCTCAGGGATAGGCCACTTGTCTGGTTAAAATGTTTTCATCAAAATTCTTTCTCTAGGAGAAATGGGTTTTCAATGGAAGCAAAACATTACTGAGAATTCTTGCTATTTCAGTTTTTCATATTTTACTGAAAGACGTATTTGTTGCTTGTTCTTTTTTTGTTATATATAACTAATCAGTGGAAAATGTCAAGCATTTGACTTTGATTTTGTCATAGAAATCATCATTCCTAGTTTGCTAATTACGCTTTTTCAGTGCACAGAGAAACACTCTGTGTACAACCTAGTAAAAAAAGATGCTTTTTCATGGACAGTTCTGATGAAAAGCAAATGAGAGCAAGAGGAAAGAGGTGATGCTCCACCTCAGTGCGGTGTACGCAACAGTGTGGGTCCTACTTGTGAGCTTCCTCTATCCTCAGCAGAAGAACTTTGGAAAGAAGAAAACTGGAGCTGCCCTGAAGCTCTGGAAGAGCGTATTTAAGTGGAAATAATAATGATGCAATTATTTTTTCCATAAAAATATCATTTAGTTGAAACCATAATCCTTCCAAAAAAGAAAACAATAATGACCAAAAAAACCCCAGAAAACCCATAAAAAATCATTATTACAAAATTAGCTTGGGGATATAATGCAGTTGGTGGAAGATTCCTTTAGTGCTGCTGTTCTTCTGGAAGCTCATTGTGTTTTGTTTTTAATAATGAGAATATCCAAAATATATCAGCAACAAAGATGGTATTCTCCTGAATTTGTGTCTTCAATTGGAGGTGTATGGTTTTGCTGCTGGGCTGGAGGGTGCTGGGGTAGCTGTACAGTGCAGTGTCCTGCTGAGTGGGTGATCTGTTCTTACCAGTGTTTTGATTTTTGGTTTTGTGCCTGTAAAATTTATGGAAATGCAGTTTTATATCTGTGGTCAATGAGACCATTGGGGTGTTCTGCCAGTGTGTGTTGATCTGTGGTTTTGCTGATTTTTCATTCCCTCCCTTTTCCCTTTAACTGGAGCAACTCTGCTGCAATCTTCCCTCTCTGAGAGGAGTGGAACAAGGCTGCATTACAGCTGTTTGGGGGACGTTATGCCCTGAATCCCTTAGACTTATTTCCATGCAGAATTCAATGGAAAGCTGGAATGTGACTGGTTTGTAACAGTCAGTGTCTCTGCCCCTTGTGTTGGGGTTATCCCTGCACAACCTCTTGCTGCCTTTACTCAGGGAGAAGTGAGCGACTGGGAATAGGATGTTGGTACCTAAAAAAAAAAAAAATAATAAAAAAATCTTATGTAAGTTTCAGATGATAGAGGGAAGTCACTTATTTAACCTTGCCCTGGGTACAGCAAAGATTCAACAGACCTCAGATGAAGTGTTGGAGCCACTGGCCAAATTGTGAACTAAAATCCAACCCTGTCATTTATGAATAAATGCGCTCTGAATAGAGCCTGCTTTCAAGAGGTAGGTGATGGGCATTAAGAGGAGCTCCCATGGAGGTGCCGTCACAGTTTCCAGCTCAGCTTGCTTTCTGATCAAAGGGCTCTACGCTCAGACTGCTCAAGTGTAGTGTGCGAGGGAGGAAAAGCCTCCCAAGCATCACATCAGGCTCAGCATAAATAATGGTAAAGTACGGCTGTCTTTAACCTGTTTGGAGGCAGTGGAGGAGAGGATTGTGGTAGAATTTGACACCACCTTAATGAAACTAGATTCTAATTGGACTAGATAATTTTTCAAGGTCCCTTCCAATCCCTGATATTCTGTGATTCTGTGAAACGGGGGACCTTTCTCAATGCACAGCGTGTGCTTGCTGAGCCACTGAGACCTGCCACAATATGGGCTAGACTGTTGCTGCCCCATTGGGCAGCAGGTGAGAGACTTGCCGAGGTGAAAGATACCCCAGGCTGGCAGCCGGTGTCTGGCATCACCCACGGTCCCATTCCTAAGGCTCCAGGCTGTGACACTTGGGAGAGAGCTGACAGGGCTCCCCTGCGCTGCTTTGTTTCAGACCGTTTTGTTTTGGTCGTTTAAAGGGAATGATGGATGAGCTTCCTGTGTGGAATTTGAAGGGTCTGTGACAGGATTGCTTCCATTTCTCACTTTATACTTCTGACATAGGAAGGGAAGATGAATGTGAGGCACCTTCCTTTAAATTTGCCAAGCTTCTGCCTGATGTGCTTAATAATTAGTATTTCTGATAGAAATGGCATAAAGACCTGGGAGCATGGACCCAGGGGAGGAGTGTTGGATAGACTACAGGCGCAGTTCCAACAGAGAATGGGTGCAGTTTCCCCATGATAGGCAGGCAGGAAGACTTATATGGAACGGCAGAGTGGGATGACCAGAGACCTTGGTGCCTATTAGGTTTTTCAGTCTGATCTGATGTCATCCCTTGAAACAGCTGAAGGTTTGGGGAAGTACAGCAAAACGATTTTTTTCATCTGACTGTGCAGTGCCACTGAGATAAAGGCTGACAAAGTAAAGTAAAAACAAGAATACAAACTCAGTTCTGGTCTCTGCTGTGTGGAAATTCTTTTCTTCTCTCAAACTTTCCACCAACAATCGGAGACTACGGTCAGAACGTGTCTTTTCTGCTTCTATTAACTGGGATGCATTTCCTTACAGTGTGGTATTGTTAAATCCTAACAATTCCCAGTAAGCCCATAGATTTTGAAGTGGTGAAGCTTTCTGTGAGCTATGATACAGAAATTGACCGTCCCCACACTCCTTGGTTTCCCTGTTGATTATTTGCCCTGACTGTTCAAGTTGGTGTCTTTTTGTGTGAGTAGTTGAACATTTGATTGAAATGTGGGTGTTGGGGGATAATCAGCAGCTTAAAAAGAGAAAATAAGGTTCAAAGCTGGCCTGAGTCTTCGTTTTCTTTTATTGCCTTCTACATTCCACAGGGAGTGTTTATTTCAGTTTGCATGAAGTTGCCTTCTCTGATCGCTCTTTGCATTTCTCAGTTTCTGGTTGTTTTACATTATTTTCTGACTGCTAGATGTTTCATTTTCTAATGTAATGTTTGCTGGCACTTTACATCTTTTATGGTTGCTTGTGTATGTTACTGTGTCTCCCAAAATCAAGATCTCAAGAGTCAATAATGAACTTTGTTAATCACCTCTTCACTGGATTGTGTACAGCAGCGCTCTGTGCTTCTAGCAAAGGAGGGTTCTATGTTTGCTTTCCTCAGGCTCAGTTAATTGCCAGCATCCTGAGGCCTGGTGAAATAGTAACAAGTGATTGTGCCAAGTGCTAGGAATTGCTGAGAGTGTTTAACCTGGGAGAACAGGAAAGCAAAAAAACCAGGAACTGGTGTTATTGGTGCCCCTTCCCTCTCCACTGTGGTGCATCCTATTCCTTTTAAGAGTGCCCTTCAAAGTGTGGTCAGGTACCACTGGTGGGCTGTCTGCCACCAGAAACAATGAACTCCAGTATAACACGATGTAGATAAACCAAACCATGCACACACTGTTCCCTAGTCCAACAATCACAGCCAATAGTGTGGTGAGAGGGGAGAATAAAAATGAATGAATGACTATTGAAAGACTCACCTACTGTTCACTTGCTGGAAATGCAGTCTGGTGTGATGGCAGTGAACTAGTTGGCCCATAGAATTTCCTTCTGAAGATGAACTTGGGCTTGGATTTAACTCTGCCACATAGTAATCAAAGCATGGTTGGCTGGGAAACCTGTACTGCTCTTTGGAGCCATCTGATTCCCACCCCAAGTGTTCCCGCCCTGTGAGATTTGAGGTGAACAGACACAGAAGACTGCTTGCATGAATGATTTTATTTGCTTCTCCTATGGGATAGGGGAAAAGTGTTTCCTTAAGCAATTTTAGTCCTAGTGCGTCTGGTCGTATGTGCCAGCTCCCTTGTAGGCTCCAACGTAGCCGCTGTTGTCTGTCAGATCCTGGCGGCCAGCAAGACCTTTCCCTTTGCCGCTTTCATCAAAACGCTCTTTGTGGCTGCCGGTGTATTTACTAGTGTCTGTCAGCCTATCAACCCCACCGACCTTGGTGGCCTTCTGCAAGAAATGAGGACGACAAGATACAGCCAGCATTAGGAAATGGCTCACAAACAAGGTTTTCCCTACATCTGAGGAGAGCAGGTGTTCCTGCAGCAGGGAAGAATGGTCTCATGGCAGCTGAAGGCACACAGCGGGGTGAGGGAATGCATACTTACCGTGGTGCCTGCACTGCCAGGTTCCTTCCCCTCGATAAGGCCATACACAGCCTGCAGTGCTTCCTCAGGCGATTTGCCTTTGAAGCGCTTGCTGCAGAGCTCCTTCATGGCTTGCTGGAACTCAGCGAAGGTGATGGTGCGGGCACCCTTGGTCCTTTTGCGAGAGAAGACCAAGATGAAAGTTACCACTGGGTGGCCATTATAACCTGCTGACCACCTGCCATTCATTCCTCCCGCCCTGGTGAGTTGCACACTGTGCCTTGCTGAAACACTCACTTGACTTTGTTGAATACGATGTCAACATCAGTGCTGGTCACAGCTTTTCCGTCCATCACCCCGCATTCTTTGCACATCTTGGAGAAGTTTTTCCCTGTCATCTCACTGCCACTGGCAGATGTGTCACCGTATACTGCAAACTTACGGAAAGCTGCTTCTACCTCTGACATCTTGCTGCTGGGGAGGAAAGGAGCTGGCATAAAAGCAGCTCAGGACCATCTACAGATTCTGGGCATATGCTCATGTGCCATGTACCTTGTCTCCAGCAGAGCAAGGGACATCAGCCACAGGTATTTCTCCACCCCCATGGTGGACAACCATGATGACTATGCAGGTATTGACAGAGAAACCTGGGGTCCAGGCTGGATCCAGGGCAGGGATGGCTTAGGATCTGAGGCAAGGCAAAGGAGGGAGGGGATGGAGGTGGGGTTCTGGGATGAAGGACCGACTGCTGAATGTGAATGAATGAGGCATCCAAAGCTTTTGAACCCTTATGAAAGACAATTTTCAGCTAGACTATCTCCATAACAAATGCCTGCGTTTGTAACCTGTTTTATGCTTTGCCTATTACTTGGTGATAAACAGATTTGTCTTCCAGGCCCTAGATAAGTGCCTGTATCTCACAGACCTCCATGTAAGTAGTCACCAAGGAGTTGTCCCCATCTTTCCACATCGCACTTCATCCCCTAAATTGCAGAAGGTTGTCTTCCTTCTGACACCAGTAAATTTTCTGCTCCTGATCAACTTAGGCCACTGCAATGAGGTATCGGGGATCTCCGAGAACATCAAATCTGTTGCTGAGATTGTAAATCAATCCTCCATAACTTGAGCAGCTGATGCCTGCTGCTTGAGAGACACTCGTGAACCCTTCTTAATTTCCCAGGCTCTCTTACAGCCTTGTGTTCCACCCAAGGTCTCTGGGTCTCAAGGTTGTTTGGCAGGCTGCCCATTTAGCTTAAATCTTATGTGGATCTGCACCTCTGTAGGGCAAAAATTGGTGAGGCTTGTACTGGGGAGGAAGCGTGTCGAGAACATTAAGAGGGCATCAGGGAAAACTCTGTGTGGCCTTGCTAGGGGCTTTCCAGGACTCTTCCCCTCCCTTCCTGGGAAGCATGGACCCCACTCACCTGTGTGAGCCAGTAGTGATGGCGATGACACCTTCCCTGCTCTCCTGGAGGCAATGGGCACTCAGAGGAATTCCTGGTGTACTGGTTGTTACCTAGCACCTGTTCATGTCATAGAGCTGGGAAGGCCCACCACAGGCTGGGTGGAGGGGGGGAAAAGGAGAAGCTGAGGGGACAACCTCATGCCACTAGAGGTGCAGTGGTTCAAACCTCTGCATGTTCTGGGTTGGGCACTGGCAAACAGTGCCGGAAACCCAGAATGGCAAGGCTAGAGGAGAGGGCCAGGCACTGTATGAGCGTTGATGAAGCAGGGAGAGGACAACTGTGCCTGCATCTTCCACGCTCTGTAGTAGACGTGGAGATACACTTGACCCATCCAAAAGTGGAAGAATGTTGATCTTTTCTTGATTGCATTTACCCTTGACTATGTCCCTGTGGCAGGACCTGCTCCTGGCTCTCCTGTGGGAGCAAATGCTTTTCCACCCAGGGCATTTCAAAGGCCAGGAGTTTGATTTCCAGTCTAATCACGTCAAAAGCTATTGCCTTCTTTTTCTAATTCTTCAATTTATCTTATCTCTTTTTAATATCCATGTCTGAGGTCTGCTCTGTTCTGCCTGTGAATGCAAGGGGACAGGGAGGGTCCCGACGGCAGCAGAGGGAAGTGAGGTGGGAACAGCTGCATTTAAGGCTGCAGTTTAACGTAATGAAAGTACCGGTTGGAGGTGCTGCCACGTGTGCCAGAGACTGGATGAAAGGGAAACGAGAAGGGAAGTTGTGATGCCGTGGAAAAGATCTTTAAATCCTTGTTTAAACTTGACGACGTCGATTGAATTAACATGAGCAGCATTTGGATTCTCATCTTCTTGGTGTATGTCCCTCAGTGAAAGATGCAAAGTGTCTGGCATGAGAACATCATTAGCAGAATACCTCCACCCTTTCAGGCATAATTGCATGTCAGATTGGACCCTTTCCCGAAGACTTGTGAACATGATCAGACTACCAGTGGGGATCCTCCCGTGACACGTGTGAGATGGCTATGGGAGTAATTGCTTTCCTCTTCCCAACCTGCCAAAGACCAGGCTGTTTGATGAATGTGCACCTTGTGTCAAGGATTGATACTGCGGGAGAGAGAGTTGCTTTGATTCCATCCGTTATAATGAAGATTTTTTGTTTGTTTGATTTTTTTGGAAGCAATTATTTATGTTTTTCCGCACTGTTGAGATGTTTCTGTGTGTTTTTCATTATATTTGCCTCTCCACACCCCAATGTTCTCACCCCACCAGCCATTTATTTTTAAAAGACAATAATTTCCAGTTATTGATCAGAAATTAATAGTGTTCCTGTGGCAGAGAGATGGCCTGTCGATGCAGGCATGTGGCCACTTGTGCTGTAAAGAAGCAGAATTTGCATCCATTATTAGCTCCTTCATAGGAGACAGTGAGACTATGGGTTTTTTCATCTCCTTTGAGATGTCTTGTATGTCCTAGACTACCCTAACCCAGGGAAACTCACATGATGTTTTACCAAAGGATTTTACACTTCTGTACTGTCCTTCTTTCCCATTTTTTACAAACATCTGTGGTTTTTCACCATTATCGTGCCTGAACTGTAACACTTTCACGTTTCAGCTGGGTCATGGGGAATGACATCCAGATCTTGAGATCTTTCTTGGTTTTCAGCTGCTGATGAAAATTAAGATCTCAATTGCACAGCAGAATTATGGCTGGCCAATAAATGTTAGTTAGGGAGAATGCTCTGCGTGGGCAAAGTCTGAAATGCTGCCCTGCAATGTGTGATAATTGGAGAGTGAAGTGACCCACAGTAAGTCAGTGCAACATTGAAGGTTGGGGATGTGTCAGTAGATGAGGAGACAGGAGCTGTTTGGGGTGCGAAGGATGTGTGTAGGATGGGGTTGGACTATTGCTAGCCTCAGAAACAGCTGACCTGCTTCATATGAAATCTCATCCTTTCTCCAAATTTATATATATACACACAGATGCATATGTGCAAGTGTATGTATAGCCAGAGGGAAACACCTGACATGAAAAATGTCATCCCAATCCTTTCAAATTTGGTGGAGACTTAAGAAGCAAAAGACAGAGGCTTGTAATAGAAAATAAAGTGCACCCAGCGAGCTTACAGGGTCCAGTGAATTGAGTAAAAAGCCTCTTGAGCTGTATTGAACGGATCACCGAGGGCGTTGTTTCCAGGTGATGTTCATCACCAATTGGTCTTTATAGAGAAGATGAGCAGAGGTAATTGTGAGGAGAGGTACAGTAAGCACCCGCGGCTGGATTTTCTTAGGTAAGTCAGTTCTCGGGACCTTAGAGTGATGTTGGCAATTACCTTGGCTTAGGCTGAAGCCTGTGTTAATGGAGTTAATGGGGAGTGCCAAGCTCCTCCACTTCTCAAACTCTCTGTCCATCATCATCCTCTGGGCTACCTGCTCAAAACTCATGGCTTGAGCATTAGAAACTCAAGCGGCAGGATTAAAAATGAAGGCATTTGAAGAAAAATTACTTAATTTAAAAGTAACTTTACAACTTTTCTATGCGCTCAGATCATGTTTTCAAGATTGTAATTTATGTTGCACAACTAGAGGCTATCTTGTGTTCACATAAATTTATCACTAAAGAGAAAATATAAATATGGTGAGACTTGGGATAAAACTGGACTGACAATGCTGAGCTGCTAACCCTATACTCAGCTAAGTCATCATTATTTGGATTTGCTGGAGTCCAGAAAAGGCTTAGCTCATGTCTTGAGCAAAGCCAGCAGTCGCATCCTGCTTTAATTGCTATTTGATATGAACCATGATAATTTCCATTATGAAGCCAGTTTTAATTAAGTAAACAAAACCTCTCTGCTTTTTCTTTCTGGCTAGCTTTTGATGCCTCATTCAGAGTTATGACAGATAGGTTTTGATGTGCTCTTCAAAACTTAGCAAAGTTTAGAAGCTGTAATGAAGCAGAGGGCCATGTGCATGGCCTTAAGCAGTAGCTTTGCGTGGGACAGAGACCAGCACCTGCCACTGGCTACCGAGTAGGATTTTAGCTGTCAGTAGGCAGTAAGTGCTGTGTTGCCTGGGGGTCTAGAAGCTGAATGCAATAATTTAGGGGCTCAAGAGAGCTTAGAGTAGCAGCGAAGTGCTTTGTCCTGGGTGTTGCAGCTTCTGCTCAGGACTGAAATTCCAGTTGCATTGAAGGGAGGGCCATAAATCCCTAATTACTGTTATATTCCCTCTGATGGAGGGAGAGTTGGTCCTAGCCTTGTTGTAGAGGAACAGTTATAAAACACCAAACTGTGGCCAGAGTCAAGGCCAAGACTGCCAGATGTTTGGGCAGTTTGCTGGAGGGTGTGTATGTGGGTTTCTATGTTTGGATAAGGACTCCTCAGCATCTTCCATGGGCTTTGAACAAAACATGTGGGGAAACAAATGATACCCTGGCTCAAGGTATCTGAGTGGGCTTGTGGTTCTGCTTGTGCCATGTGTGACCTGCACCTTCCTGAGAAAGCCCCAGAAGGTGACTCCAGGTAAAGCAGGAGCCCCATCCAGATATTACTCATTGGGGTGTGTAGGGAATGTGGGCTGAGAAAGTCACTGGGGGTCTGATGAATTGTAGTAGCAGCATGAAAACATCACTCACTGCCAAAGGGCAAGGGGATAGTTTACCATAGGCAGATAGATGTAGGCAGCAGGTAATTTATTTCTACCCATCACTAGTAAATATTAATGGTGCATAAATAATATATAACAGATAACCTTATCCCTGAATAATGGCCAAGGTAGAGTTTGAGCAGGCATGTGACTTGTTTTGCTTTTTGCTTTCCTTGGAGTGGCAATGAGACAGTTATTCAGACCTGCTTATGCAGGTCCCTGAGCATGGTCACAGGAATCTTAAGATTTTAAAAATTTTTAGGCCTTCAGGTTGTGGCAGTGTTTCGCAGGAGGGTGGAGAGGATGGTGGTTTCATGAGTACAGCCTGGGGGATGTGGCTGGATGGGGACAGGTAGGGGAAGATTGGATCCACTTGTATTTTCCTGTATGGTCTCACTGTAGCTGTGTGAGGAGGAGGAAGAAAAATATGCACTTGCCAACTGCTAGTTCTCTTTGCACTGACAACTAAAGCAGTATTTTCTTGTCAATTTTAAGATTGTGGGACTCCTTTTGCCCCAGTTCCTTGTGAAATTGAGCTAAAGACAAATTTTTAGAGATAATTTACAACTAACCAGAATACTCTGCTGCTTGAGGCCTCCTTCATCCTTGATGTTGTCTGATGATATTTAGCTATTGGTCTTTTCCTGAACCACTTTTACAATCCTTATATTAACTGGGTTCCTTCCTACGCGGGTGGTGCTAACAGCCACTTTAAATATTAATACTCTTTTACTAGTCATATTGGTAATTTAGCTGGGGCTGCTTAGTTGTGGTCCAGCTGTCCTGGTGGAATGAAATGCATTAAGTATCATTTCCCAGTGAGACTGTAATTCATAAAAGCAGGGTGGACAGTATGTTGTGCCTGTCTGTTGTGTTTTAGAGAACATCTCTGGTGATGACTATACTTTGGGAAATTGGAAGAACATTTCCCCAGGACATACAAAGTGGCTGTCTATTAGGGACACATAGAGGATGTGTCAGGCTTTTGAGAAATGTACTAGAAAGAGAAATTAGATTTGAAAAAAGCTGATGCACTGAGGA